>OY804601.1:4464124-4646624 GCA_963680895.1 Fragum sueziense | reverse complement strand
TGGATGCTAGAGTGTTAACACTAAATTGTTGACAGACAGACGGACGGACGGACAGACGGACGGACGGACGGACGGACTGACGGACGACGGACACAAAGTGACCACAATAGCTCACCTTGAGCACTTCGTGCTCAGGTGAGCTAAAAATTTAAAATCAACAAAGGGCAATAACTCCAAAAATATGATCAGCAGAGTTACAGTTCTTGTGCACTGCACCTCTCCATAATAAGAGCTATTAACCTGTAAAGTTTCATGATTCTACCTTACATAGTTTTTGAGTTATTCTCCGGACAAGAATCAAGTTTGAAAATCAACAAAGGCAATAACTCCAAAAATATGATCAGCAGAGTTACAGTTCTTGTGCAATGCGCCTCTCCATAATGAGATCTATCCACATGTAAAGTTTCATGATTCTACCTAAATTACTTTTTGAGTTATGCCCCGGACAAGAATCAAGGTTGAAAATCGACAAAGGGCAATAACTCCAAAAAGTTGATTGGCAGAGTTACAGTTCTTGTGCACTGCACCTCTCCACAATGAGATCTATCCACCTGTAAAGTTTCATGATTCTACCTTACATACTTTTTGAGTTATGCTCCGGACAAGAATCAAGTTATAAAATCAACAAAGGGCAATAACTCCAAAATTTTGATCGGCAGAGTTACGGTTCTTGTGCACTGCACCTCTCCACAATGAGATCTATCCACCTGTAAAGTTTCATGATTCTACCTTACATACTTTTTGAGTTATGCTCCGGACAAGAATCAAGTTATAAAATCAACAAAGGGCAATAACTCAAAAAATTTGATCGGCAGAGTTACAGTTCTTGTGCACTGCACCTCTCCATAATGAGATCTATCCACCTGTAAAGTTTCATGATCCTACCTTTAATACTTTTCGAGTTATGCTCCGGACAAGATTTGGTCTACGGACAGACCGACGGACGGACGGACCGACCGACCGACCGACCGACACTTGCAAAACAATATACCCCCTTTTTCTTCGAAAGGGGGCATAATGACACTGAATATACAGAAAATTTGTAAAAGGAAATTGAAACAAGAGTTGTCATCTAACAACACAGTTTGCCTTAAGGTATCCAACCCCTCAAAAGCAACAAAGAGCCAGATGCGAAATTTGAAAAGTGCAAATAGTTCCTAAATTGTAATTCATTTCCACTCCAAGTACAAATATAAGCATTTTGCACGGTTTAGAATTTTGAATTAGTATACTTATGGAAATATTTGACAAAAATGTTAAAAATTACCTCCCTTGCATATGAATATAGAGTAAAATAATATTTGTAAATCATTTTCTTCTTTAAGCATAATCTTGAAATCCAGCATGGTGAATCAACTTATGTGAAGTGTATTTACAAGTGTGTGAAATTTGATGCATTTCATATGGCTAGAAAGTGTAGATTTTTTCAGAGTCTGTAAACCTTAACAGCAGCTTGTTAGAAAGAAAAGGTCAAACTTCAAAGCAAGGTAAACGGTCATGATCCCAAATGAAAATTCTTGGTAGAAGATATCTACAAATGTGTGTAACATTAATGCTCTATCTGTAATAGTACCTAAGATAAAGGCCATGTTAAAGTTTTTGAAAAGAAGGTCAAATTCAAGGTTACAATGTCAAAAGTAATGGCCACAAAATTAATGAAAGAGCTTGGAAGGTACATCCATATGTGAAATATCATGGCAGTATCTTTTTGTAGTGCATAAAAATAGGTCAGATTAAAGTTTTTTCAAAGTGGGGGACCTCCTTTAGAATATTTTTTCATATTTTAGAGTCAGCTGATTCAACAGGCATTTCAAAAGCTTTTAGCCAAAACAATTTCTGTGAAAAAAGTTCCAACATCGCAAAACCATTTTCTGTCAAAAAGTGCCGACATCGGCATTATCATGGCTCAAGGACATATAAACAAAAAGACAGAAATTATGGTATCCATATGTTGAAGCAAAAAATCTTATATATCTGTTTGATGTATATGGCTAAATGTAACATGGTGAGAGATACTGTATGTAACATCTGATAACAAAAACAGGATCGAATGAATCATTTTCCAGTTCCTCAAGGATGAATACAAAAAAAATCACACTAAACCTTCTCCCAATCGAGGCCTAGCTTTCATGTCCAAAATAGAATAGGCATGGGAAAATATTGAAACAAAAGAAGAAAATGATGATGATCAATATTGATTATATTCTATTGTATAGAAATTAATTCTATTTTTATCAACATCCTTTTCGTTGTTTGTAGCAGCTTTGAATTGGATCACCCAAACATTTTGCGATATGGGTAAGGGTTGAAATACAAAACTACATGTATGTAATTCTTGGGAGGTCTTCTTTAATTTGCACGCTTTATACAGTACAGCATGCATGTTTTTTGCCTATTTTCAGGTATCACCGTGATTCAATTTTGGGTGGATTCCGATGGAAGAATGAAATGGCCATGGAGAGCATGTTTTTCCACCCAAATTCACTGTGATTTACCTCCGTGATTTTACACTAGACCACAGCGAAACATGGACAAGCTTAGAGTATATACCTGGCATTTCCACTCTATCACAGTGATTACCGAGATCACGGTGATGAGTGGAATTGTAAGTGGAAAATCACTGTGGACGCGATGGACACTCTTTTTTCTCCAGATTTCTTTTTTTACCACAGTGGGCAAGTGTTTAAACCATTAACCCAAGTTTTACTGTATATCCACATCATTCTGGCGGTTACTTATGTGTTAAAGATACATGCATTAGTAAAATATTCATTTGCCTCTCTATGCCAATACTTTATTGTAACATGTCTTTAGTGAGCACATACTGCTACACGATCTTTGAAGATGGTGAACAACATGGTTTGAAGAGGTAAAAATATAGCAGCTTACCAGTAAACTTTTTCATCCATAATAACAAAGGCTAGAGCTGACACACTAATGGTGTAAAACAAACAGTCACGAAACAGTGGCCACCAGTTCAGTGGGACAACCTGAAAATCCATGAGAATTTGATGCACAACAGGATCATATAAAACTATACATGCCTTCAATTGGTTCTAATAAAGGTATAATAGCAGTTTTATCCCTTACATTTCAAAAGTTTAACTACTTTCAAAAGTTGAATGATTGAAATCATAAACAAACACAAACAAAAAGATTGATAGACAAATATTTTTTTGTTTGAGTGCCAGCAAGGTTTAGCAGAGAGCAAAATTTAATACTCGTGACAGACATCACTTTATACACTGCTGACAGACAGACAGACAGGCACACAGACGCACACACCATACCAGCAAATAAAGAACAAACACTGATAATAAACATCACATTATACACAGCTTACAGACAGACACACACACACACAGACATATGGACATACTTACCATACCAGCAAATAAAGAACAAATACGATCACAAACATCCCATTATACACAGCCAGGGCTTTTTTTAGGATTGGGGGAAGACACAAGACGCTGGTAGAAAGGGGAAAAATAACATGCCGCATCCTTGTTTTGGGGAAAATTGTATGATATAGAAATAGTACACTTCATGGGCTAAATCCTCTTATACCAACCATTATAGACTTGAAAAGCAGCAGGGGTAGTTTGTAACACTACAGCAAGTTGCGGAAAAGGTTTCTTTTTTGTTTTATTTGAGTTTTTAATGTGATTCTTAAAGATATGTTAGAGGGGAAAATTTATTTTTGGGGGAAAAGTGGAGGGGAAGACGCTGGAAACCAGTGTTACTTTCTGAAGGGGAAAAAACCCCTGACAGCTGACAGACAGACACACAGACATACTTACCATACCAGCACACAAAGAACAAACACTGATAACAAACATCACATTATACACAGCTGACAGACAGACAGACAGGCACACAGACAGATGTACACAGACAGAAACACACACAGACAGAAACACATACAGACAGAAACACACACAGACAGACAGATAGACATACTTACCATGCCAGCAAATAAAGAACAGATACTGATAACAAACATCACATTATACACAGCTGACAGACATACATACACACAGACAGACAGACAGGCACAGAGACACACACACACAGACACACACATACTTACCATGCCAGCAAATAAAGAACAAATACTGATAACAAACATCACATTGTACACGGCAGAACCTACGACAGTTCCAAGCCCTATGTCATCCTGAAATTATAATGTCATCGCTTTTCAACAAAAACCTTTGAACTGCAGCTTAAAACAAGCTGCATTTACAAGGTTTGTGTTGAAAGAAGCAATACAAATGCATGATAACTAAATTATATAATTTTATACAGTATCGTAGAATATAATCCTTTCCTAGACAACAAAACTGTTAAGTTGAAAGCTGCTCCAAACCACAAAATGGGTGTCATCACTCTTTGGTTTACAAAATTTTATAACCACCCATTAGTGGGAGACAAATCTTAGAAAGAGTATTTGCAGCAGCCAGAAAATAAACACCAAAGGCCAATTGAGAATCCAGCTGCAAAATGACAGCAGCAGGGCAATCCCTTTAACCCTTTCCTAAACGACAAAATTTTAGGGTAATCCACATCAAAATCTGCCACAAATGACAAAATAGATGTTAGAAAAGATAAGATTTGTGTAAAATATGGCATAGAAAATATTGAGACAAAAGGAGAAACTGCTGGTTATCAGCAGTTTCTTCTTTTGTTTAAATGTTTTCCCAAACTTTTGCTATTAGGGACGTCAAAAGCAGGTCTTGTTTGGGAAAGGGTTAACTTCAAGAAACCAAGTGATGATAAATATTATTATACTTCATGATATATATTTTATTCATATGAGATGGGATCTGGAAAAAGTGAATCTTATGACAATTGAAAGCAACATCGATCTTGATCAGCCTGTGCATATGTATGCACTCTTCATGGCCTGTAGCAACCCTAAGAGACAAGAATTAATCCTGATCAGACTGTTCTAATAGTCTACCTACCAATTCTGAAAAAGTGGCTAGAAAACACTTTCGTAGGCATTTTTTGAACATGGAGTTTTGATGTATTATTTGCAAAGTATAAGGCTTGCCTGATTTGCTTAGACCGGTAGTCGCCTCCAGTCGGCCGTATTAAGGTCACAAAACAAGGTCAAAGGTCATTGGGTGCAAAATTCACATAAGCCCCCTTTAAATGTGTATTACTCTGTCAATTATATGTCTAAATGCACGGAAACGGTTTTAAATGAAAGCCAAATAAATTATCTTGCAAATAAAATAAAGTTAATGATACTTTTCTCATTTGCACATTCATTAATATTTGGCAAAATGTAAAAAAAGGCAAAAAATGTGCAAAATTTGAACGCTGTGTAAATGGAAATCATGCAGCATGTGAAAAATTATTGCGATTTCAATTACACAAACACGTTCAAAAATGTCTATAAACCCTAAGCAAAAATTTAAAATCAAGTTTGATGGTACAAAGTCACCATTTCTATATACAGGTACAGCTCAAAGTCAGCTGGAGTCAAGATTTGTAACGATCAGTGCTTTTACACAGTGTACACGGCATTTCAACAGTATTGATGGAACTTAAATGATATCATTTCTTTTGTCCGGATATTGACTCTAAATAGATCATATTAGTATATACCTGCAAAAATAACTTTTAAAACAATGATTTTGACGGTGTAAATGTTAAAAAAGTGAGTAAGAGTTACCCCACCCACTCAAAAAACTAGAAATTTGGCACAATTTACTTTGGCGACCAAAATATTACAAGTAATGTAATGAATAAACATTTAACAATCTAGAACAATTTTTTTTGTATAAAAATGAAAAAAAAAACCTCACTTGTTGGGAAATGGTTGACATTGTTTCACGAAGAACACATAGGCCTAGGCCTACTACGCCTCGCCACCTATAAATTCTGATGGGTTACTGTACACTAAAAAGCCTCAAATTGGAAAGACTGGATGCATAACTACAATCCATTAGACAAAGAAAATCTTATTCAATAAATAAAAAAGATGATTGGCATAGTAACTTGTTACGTTCAGGGGGCTCGGAGGCTTTGCCCCCCCCCCAAAAAAAATGGCCAAAAATGCCGATTTTCCTTATTTTACGCGAAATTTTAGAGAAAATCAAATTTAGCCCCCCCAAACCCCCCACCCCCCCACCCCCAAATATTCAAAAACAAGGGCTTCAGCCTCTCCAATATAACATTGCTTCCTACGGGCCTGACATGTACATGTATGCAGAAGTAGCAAATATGGCATTTTCTTTTTATTGAAAATTGACTTTTGGTCAAACTAAAAGATATTTTTTTTGTTGTTTTCATAGGAACTGGAAAAGTAAGTCAATTTCATCAATGAGATATGCCATTAACTTATACCTTCATATGTTTTGCTTAACTTCAGAGCGTGTTTATATATTTAAAGAACAGAGTGGGATCAAACACCAAAATTCCAAAATATGCAAGCGAGATCATTAATATTTTAGGCAGGTTTCAGCTAAAAGCAGTAGAAAAATTATATATTTCATGAAATCAGCACTGTTAATGATGCATTAAAGCAACACCCGGCATTCAATTCTTTCTAGCATTGTGCTATCTTGAAACAGTAGAACCGGGAACAGGGGAGAAAAATATAGAAACTGATGGATTTTTCTCAATAAGTGTTTTTTAACAAAATTAATTTTGATTGCCTGGTCAAAATTTAGATTCAAAACAGCTTTAAAGTAGGTGGGCCCAGGACAATTCTTGTACTAGAAAGTCCCACAATTCAATGACTTAGTTTGATAAGATTCGAGTGGCTAGAACCTTTGTTCAATCATCCTTCCATAGGCCTACACATTTCACAAGTGAAAAAACTTTTAAGGGCAAGCCAGACATTCGTTCTTTTATAATCCAGGCACATCCGACAGCTGTATCCACTATGAACCATTCTTTTAAAAGCAATATAGTCTGTTTCTACGGACAATTGACAGAAAGTACGTCCACAAGAACCATTGGAATTATGTCCAAAATGTGTTGAAGAGCAATTGTCTGTAGTTCATGGCGAGTCCT
The DNA here is from genome assembly GCA_963680895.1 of Fragum sueziense. Lineage (NCBI taxonomy): Eukaryota > Metazoa > Mollusca > Bivalvia > Cardiida > Cardiidae > Fragum > Fragum sueziense. Next base: position 4,639,592 of record OY804601.1, on the reverse strand, counting down.
CTTCTTTTTGCTACCATCAAACTCTGGCTAAGACATCCAGAGATGCAGGAATGCGGGAAGTGGGGGTGACTAAGATGAGAATTGTTTTTTAATGACTGCTACCGTAGAGGACTTCTATAGATCAAGTATTAACGATTGACAAACTAGATGGAAAAATAGTATTTTATGGAGTCCAAGGAAATCTAAGTGAAAGAGCAAAAACGTTTTAATACAAATATCTAGTTTTGTCCGTGCGAGGCTCAAAACGTTTTGATCCCTCATTAACATACAATGGCAGAACCACGGTACAGATTGGAGACTAGGCTCCCCAACTAGCACCTTCACGGTGCTCTGTGTTATCAGTCCCACATCTCAGTCAGTATCGGTCAAAAGGAGCCTAGTCCATGGACTAGGTATATACTGTAGGTTAAAGTGCATACCCACTTTAACGTGTTTTTTTTTTTTTTTTTTTTTTTTTGGAAACTATTGATAACATTGTTTGAATATTTCTATAACACTATAAACGTGATACTGTATCATAACTAGAGTGCAAACAAGGTCAAAAACAGCCGAAAATGGCATTTTTATCAAATTCAAGGGCACACAACTCTTGTTTTTCTGGTAAGATCAGACTGAAAATCAAACTAATTCAAGATATTATGGTCTCCAACATTGTGTCCAAAATTTGTCTTGATTAGTCAATAATTGTAGATTCTAGAGTGTAAACAAGGTCGAAAACAGTCAAAACGGCAACTTTGTCAAGTTCAAGGTAACATAACTCTTGACTTTCTTATTAGATCAGACTGAAAATCAAACTCATCCAATATCTTATAATCCCAAACATTGTGTCCAAGTTTTGTCTTGATTGATTAATAATTGTAGATTCTAGAGTGTTAACAAGGTCGAAAACAGTCAAAAACCGCAATTTTGTCAAGTTCAAGGGCACATAACTCTCAACTTTCTGATCAGATCAGACTGAAAATCGAACTCATACAAGATCTTATGATCCCCAACATTGTGTCCAAATTTTGTCTTGATTGATCAATAATTGTAGATTCCAGAGTGTAAACAAGGTCGAAAACTGCCAAAAATGACAATTTTGTCAAATTCAAGGGCACATAACTCTCGTCTTTCTGGTCAGATCAGACTGAAAATCAAACTCATCCGAGATCTTATGGTCTCCAACATTATGTCCAAGTTTTGTCTTGATTGATCAATAATTGTAGATGCTAGAGTGTTAACAAGGTCAAAACTAGCTATTTTTTATGTTCAAGGGCAAATAACTCCAGACTTCCAAGTCCGATCAGGCCCATAATCGAACTCATCCGAGAACTTATGACCATACTTGCTTTGACCAAGTTTGATTAAGATTGGCCAACTTTTGTGGATGCTAGAGTGTTAACACCAAATTGTTGACAGACAGACGGACAGACGGACGGACAGACGGACGGACGGACGGACGATGGACATTGAGTGACCACAATAGCTCACCTTGAGCACTTCGTGCTCAGGTGAGCTAAAAACGAGAAAGCAGAAACGCTTTTACTGGACCACCCGTTCTCGAAGTGTGACGAAAATGATTCTTCAGCTAAGTTTGATTCAGACCAGACATTTTTTGTACATGTAGAACTTAGTGTGTAGCATGGGTCTAGTCATCGGTATACAATGTAAAGAATATGATTCAAAGACATTGATATATGTAAAATTGTGGTACCTGTGAACAGGAATAGGGAAACAGTAAGACATAGTTATACTAGAATCCAGGCTAAGTTGCATGGTGCACAGCATTATCTCGAGAGAATACCCAGAGTCAATTTTAAAGATTTTAGAGATCACGAAACAAAACTGCCATGCGATTCTAGACTTTTATCGTACTCTATCCCTTTCAAAAAAGAGGTCTCCCTAAAAGCGCTGTCAAATCTGGCAGATGATTAAGGTATTCCACCCGTTATTAGATACCAAACACTTTGTGAAATTTTCCTCCATCTTCAGCATGTCCCGTTACAGTGCAAGTCGACAAGGGTATCCGGATTTTAAAAATATGGATATCCATATCAATTACCGTTGTCACTGATGACGCCGAAGATGCACATGATATATTTCGCATCTATTGACGTATGAAATATATACATGTAATGATAGTTATGCGACGTAAATAGTTATCCAAGAATAACTGATATGATCAAGCCTTCATCCTTTTGACCTTCTGAAACAATACCTGTTGTTGAGTCTAGCAGTTAATGGAATAGAAGAGCACGCCCACTTCTTAAATTCTTTCCCATGGGTGCATTCTCAGAAATATTTGTAATTACGTCTCTGATCCTACGAAAATACATCCAGGTTTTTGTGCCCTTATACTTCACAAATGGATGTGTATGCTGAGAATCTCTTGCATCGACGAATGTTAAGATTTCCAAGCAAATGGACTTCGAGTTGTGGTCATAATATAGGATTAAGGTATAATTTTTATATGAAAGAACTCGATTTCTGCACAATTGAAATACAAAAGCCATTTTACTTTACCTTTATTTATTTCGGCATTCACAAATACTGACCAATCAAGTAAACAACAACATGATCCTGTTCGATTTTCTGAATTAAATCGCATGATCTGAGTTATGATGCAAAATAATGTCTGAGGATTTTAACATACGGATTCACTTTTTTCGTATGTTTTATGATAAGGCACAACAATACTCGTATACAAATGAAAGATACACATTTGATTACAACGAAAATTATAATTGAATGAAGAGTTTTTAGTTATGTTATTAGTTGGTCAATGCCCAGAGGTTAGTCAGGTATATTGTCGTCAGCATACTAAAAAGCAACCCCAGGTTCATAGATTTTCCTTATTTATGTACAAAGAGTTCCTTTATGCCAACTCCACAACCCATTAGTTGTTAATTAAAATGGTAAGGATTGTGCAGGATGGATTAGCTGGCGATCGTTGTGTCTTTATATTTTAATATTAACCAGTAACATAATGTAACGTTTTATTAAAGATCGAGTGATTTGCATAATTAGAGATACATACAGAATCATATTTAGTCCAATTTCTAAAACAATTTAAAGAGTATTGGTAACAAAATCAGATAGACCCAAAGACTGAATCTCCTGTTGTCCCTAATGGAAGCATGTACATATCTAAGTATATACATGTATATAATTATACCTTCATGGGCACTTAAGATCTTCGTATCGCATACCATCATATCGCATACCATAATCGCATATCAGAACTGCAGTCAGACTTATGATTGTGATAAAAAAAATCCATAGAATGGAATGATCCGTTCCTAATAACATTTTATGTACATGTTCGAATGTTCTCGTAAGGCTACCAGATGTAATCATCCAAATTGCAATATAATGGAATTAAACGCTCGGTTTACAAAGTGAAACTACACCATTAATGAATAAAACATGTTGAAACATAAATACTTACCTTCAATGTCGTATGATCGTATACCTCACGATAAATGACCTGGTAGAGCATCCCAGCCTATTGGCTAGGGCTGCTCTGCCAGGTCTATTATCGCGAGCTATAAGATAGTGAAATGACTACTTTCAGCTGCTGATTATGCTTAATTTCTGTTTTATTTTGAGTCTTTATTTATTTAATTGCACTTTTAATGACTATGTATTTGTCAAAAGAGGCAAAGATTTGACTAAGTGATGTTGATATAAGGTATATATAGTTCTAATGTTGTTTTATTAGAGCAATGTTTTTGCCCCTAAAATTCTTATCATATTTTAGGAAAATGCATCGAAAGCTATAACAATTCTTGAAAATATTATTTTTAAACAAGAATTTCCAATAAACTATCGTAAAAATATCGTAGAATATCATTTATGTTAAGTGCGTATTGCTACACCAATGTTTGTGTTTTTTTGTAATTCTTTGGAAAATTTACCCCACCCACTTTTAGCTATGGCTACAGGGGTAAGCCAAGAGACTAATTCTGTAAGCAAATATATTTCAGTAAACAACAGGTGTCTAGGCAATTTTTAAGTATAATGTCATTCATCCAAACATACCTTTGGTATTATTTTAGGATTTTTTTACTTTTCGAAAAAACTTATTTTTGTGATTTTTTGGGCATTTTTTGTTATATTTATCAAAAATTTCAAAAACACAAATTCGTAAAGTTGCATATTGATGTTTTAAGTGACAGTACAAATCGTCAGCTTTATTTAGGTACCAAAATAATTGTTTTAGCTTAAAAATTGTGTAAGTTATGGGGTATTTTAGGGGGCATGTGTGAAAAATGTACCGAATGACCTTTGACCTAGTTTATTTCAACCAATATCGCCTGTTAGAGGCGACTACCGGGCAAGCCGTACGTACCATGCCTTGAAGATATCATTGGGCATGGTAGTCGACCATGTTCAGAGAATGCCTACGAAAGTCACATTTTTTTACTTTGTAGGCAGACTATAATGCTTAGTATGATCTGGAAATATTGTAGCCTCGTAATCTATAAGGGCTAGCTCTCAGCACATTGACTCATATTTTGTAAACCTACATCTATACAGCTGTTGAAACATTAGAAAGCATTATAGCTTATTGATCATGAATATTGTATGCTCTTTAACAGGTAAACACCAGCTAATAGCCATTTTTGTAGCAACCTTTTTATCAACTGATTTGAAAGTAAAAAGTACTATAGAAACTTTAATTAGTAGGCCCAGAAATATTTGGTAATTAATGATCAAGACTCAAAAAAGGGATTGTAGGTTTGGAACTTGGCTTGCAAAAATCCTATGTGACATTAAACAAAAGTCATTTGCCACTCTATAAAGGATTACTGTGGTCTACAAATTGTCTATATCAAGGTAGATAATCGCATGATATAACAATTTCAGAAAATCTTCAATAACTTTGTTAATACGAGACCGATTTCAATCCGGTCTGAAGCAGAGAAGGAGGACAGATGTCACACATTAGATGGATGTGGTGTTTTGGTTTTTTTTTTCTAAATCAAGTCAAATTCAAATTGGTCAAGTATTTAAACAAGAGTGCCATGGTCACTGTCAGGTTCAATGGGAGAAAACGGTGACTAAGTCCCTTTTCAATCTATGGATCTTTATTCATGTCCAAACAGCACATCTATATATACAAAGTCACAAAACGTACACAGTACAAATACACTCAGTACAAACAACTGCCACGTAATGCATGACGTCATCTGCTTATAACACACAGTTCTCATAACACTAAGTTGCGCAATGACGCCAAATTACTTCATATGAGATGTACAAGTAGAATTTAGAAGTCCGGATTACGAATACAACTTGGAAGTTCTATGTTCCAAGTCATGGACACACAGTCCTGCTGGCACTAAGCCCCTGACTTCCAAAAGTTCTTGGTTCAATTATAAAGGCCACAGAAAGAACTTTTAAATTTCCCCAAATCCAATTTAACTTTTACATGTATAACGTGTATTGTTTTTTACTCAAATCCACACTCTCGTGCTCACTCGTGCAGTAAAACATAGGTAAAAATCAAAGCACTGAAAGTGCTGTAAACCGTTTATCTGACATATCTCCCCCTTTTAAAAAAAAAAATGTTTCACATTTTTTCCTTAAGAATTAGGTACGGTGCATGTTATCGCCCTCTTCTTCTAAACTTATTAATCCTGCTGTCCTCTTCACACTTTGTAATTTCAAAACTTTTTGTCTTTCAAAGCAGTCACTTATCTGATGACCAGGTTTCTTACAAAAATAACACAATTTAGGATTACCTTTTCCTTTGTCAGTTTCTACTACATAACCCTTCGCTACCTGTATTTCATCAACATCCTGCTTTCTTCCCTGGTCCATCCCATCATTTTGATTCATGAAAGTAGAATCATGTGCTTCAAGATATTGCTCAGCTAACTCAGACATTTCCTTTATTGACATAGGTTTACGCTCTTTCAGAAATAAAGCAAGATCTCTATCAGACGCATCAAGGAACTGCTCCCTTAAAAGCAAATCTTTCAAAGCATTAAAAGTCTTATCAGCATTAGATAGTTCGACCCAACGTAGCAAATAATTTTCAATACGACTAGCAAACTGTGGAGCACTTTCTCCGATTTCAGGCCTAGATGTTCTAAACTTTTGTCTAAATCCCTCTTGTGTTAACTCAAACCTCCTTAGTAAAGCATCTCTCACCTTCTCATAATCATCTGCTTCCGCCTTTGACATTCTACAATATACCTCAAGTGACTTACCTTTTAGCAGTGAACTCAACCTCAGAACCCATTCTTCCTGTGGCCATTCTAACATAGTCGCAACTCGTTCAAATCTCTGCAAATACGCATCTATATCATCTTTACCTTCTTCAAACGGAGGTAACTTTGGACCCTTCATATCAATTTTACTAAGAGAACTCTTGACCTTACCTTCTACATTAATAGCCTTTGCCTTTTCTAATTCAATTTCTTTCTCTTTCATCTCTAACTCATGATTGCATTCTAACTCGGCCAATCTTAACTTGTTTTCGTTTTCAATTTCAATTTGCCTAATATGGTCCTCCCTTGCCTGAGCCCTCTCTGCTCTCTCAGCAGCGTCTTTCTCCCTTCTCTCTTCTCTTTCTAACCTTTCTCTCTCTTTTTGTTCAGACCACTCTCGCAACTCCCTTTCCTTATTAAATTCCCTTTCTAACAATTCTTTCTCTTTTCTCTCCACAAAATTGGTTAACTCTTCTCCCTCTAATCCCAACTCTTTACCTAACATCACCATCTTGGACAAATCCATTTTACAAATCAAATACCCACTGTTTAAGTAAATAAAGAATTTCAAACTAAAGCTAAAATTTAAAGCATCAGCAATACATGTATATGATACAACATCAAACACAATGGACAACTTTAACATCAAACAACCATTGTCATATATAATACACTGTATATTAAGTTGCCACTTATTTAGTCCGCTTGGCACGCAATCAAGTTCATGACACAGCCTCTCATTTTGTCAATGTCAATTCACTTCTTCCAAACTCGTCGTTGCAGCGTATCTCAAATACTTATTTCCCGGAACGTTAATCCAAACTGCTCAGTATATACGAGTATATATGTGTAAGAAATTTCGATGCTCACACTATGATAGCGAAACACAGTAATTGGTCCTGGCAGGATCGCCAAAATGTCAGGTTCAATGGGAGAAAACGGTGACTAAGTCCCTTTTCAATCTATGGATCTTTATTCATGTCCAAACAGCACATCTATATATACAAAGTCACAAAACGTACACAGTACAAATACACTCAGTACAAACAACTGCCACGTAATGCATGACGTCATCTGCTTATAACACACAGTTCTCATAACACTAAGTTGCGCAATGACGCCAAATTACTTCATATGAGATGTACAAGTAGAATTTAGAAGTCCGGATTACGAATACAACTTGGAAGTTCTATGTTCCAAGTCATGGACACACAGTCCTGCTGGCACTAAGCCCCTGACTTCCAAAAGTTCTTGGTTCAATTATAAAGGCCACAGAAAGAACTTTTAAATTTCCCCAAATCCAATTTAACTTTTACATGTATAACGTGTATTGTTTTTTACTCAAATCCACACTCTCGTGCTCACTCGTGCAGTAAAACATAGGTAAAAATCAAAGCACTGAAAGTGCTGTAAACCGTTTATCTGACAGTCACAATATACACCGCTCCAGAGACTAAGTTTTAAGGGGGCATAACTCAGGCAAAAATCAATGAACCATAAAATCCTTCCTTCATGCACATCTACCAATTGAGGTGATAACATTGACTAAGTTTCAAGAAGATCCAGCCAGAAACTTAGGAGGAGTTGCGTTGACAAGAAAAGTGGACGTACGGACGGACGGACGGATGGACGGATGGACGGACGGACGGACAGACGGAGAAGATGACGCCAATATACGTCCGCCTCCGGCGGCGTATAAAAAAATATTGATGTTTTTCTGAAATTCTGAGTGACGGCTCATGATTAACCACCCATGATATGGACAGCTGCAGAGTTAAAAGTACCGTAATTATTCTAATAAATGCACGGGCGTTTATTAGAAAAGTGCTCAATAGAAAAGTTAGGGGTGGGCGTTTATTAGAGGTATTCTAATTTTCTTAGTCAAAACATGCGAATCAAGTGTCATTTCATGGACTCAAAGTTAATCAAGTAAAAGTTTGCAAAGTTTCATTAGAAGGACTATTAAATATGATTTTTGGATGAAATTCCTTCATTGTAAACAGAGCGGGGGACAGGAAATCATCCTCTTTCATTGTTTTTGGAAGTGATCATTGTTTATGACTTAAATCATTTTGATCCGGAATCAGGGGATGGGCGTTTATTAGAATCACCATTTTCCGCTTAAATTGCGCTTGAAATGTGCATATTTTCAGCTGAGATTTGGGGATGGGCGTTAATTAGAATATGGGCATTTATTAGAATAATTACTGTATTCACCATCCAGAATTATTTCCAGTCTTATTCTAAAATCAAATTACAAGCCATTTGATTGGCTGAGACATATGTCCAGTTCAGACCTATCCTTTGCAAGATTTATTCAAAATGTTTAGAACTTTTAACCCTTTCCCAAACAAGACCTGGAGGGAGGGAGAGAAAATCTGGAATATATAGGTAGATGTATCAGAAACAGCAAAGGAGCTTTAAAATGGTCCAATATGGCATTATACATTTCATTCAATCAAATGAAGCGCGAAACAAAAATTATCAATCAACAGCCACTTTGATTGATTTCATAGAGCTTTAGACAGAATACGAAACAGCTCAGTATATTGCAGACAGTAGTTGCAATATTTAAATGTATCGGAAAGCTTAATTTTCAAATCTTGATCTAAATCAAGACTGATTTAACCCTTTCCCAAACAAGACCTGATTTCGACGTCCCTAATAGAAAAAAGCTTGGGAAAACATTGAAACAAAAGAAGAAACTGCTGATAACCAGCAGTTTCTTCTTTTGTCTCAATATTTTCTGTGCTATCTTGTACACAAATTCTATCTTTAACAACATTCTTTTTGTTGTCTGCAGCAGCTTTTGAGTTGGATCTTCTGAAAAGTTCGCTGTTTGGGAAAGGGAAAAATGGTTGTGGACACAGATGGTTTTCACATTATCAATATCAATATAAATCATATTCAGTCTAATCAGGATCCTTGTAAGTATCCAAAAGTTGTGATAGATCATTAAGGCACTATTGGTGAACAAAATGGATTTTGATCAGACTTTGTGTACACAAAGGCTGATCTGGATCCATGTTGGTCTCAAATTCTATAAGGGCCCTTGATCCAGATCCTGATTCATATCATATGAGTTTAACCCCTTTGCTGCGAGACAAATATTGGAAAATTGGTTCCTATTTGCCAAGCTATTTTCCAAGAAATTGACGGTAGTGTAAGAACTCAACTTATAACTAAAAAACCATTCAATAAAACTATATAAGACCTTATATTTTCTGAAAGATAATTGAAAATGCTATTCGGTGAATATAATTTTATTCATTTTGGAAATTACATTTGTTGTTATTAAACTTTGAAAAAAAACATCGGCCATCACGGGGCAGTGTAGCGACATTTTTGCATGACGGCTCAGGCCGTCACGGGGCAGCGAAGGGGTTAAGCCTCTCTTACAATCTGTCATGCGTCCTTATAAATTGTGCGTCTTCGGATTTGAAAATCTCTGAAGACATAAGATTTATATAAACACAGACCAGGTTGTATGAGAGGCTCTCGCATGCTCCTTGCATTCTAAAAAACGCATAGTGGTTGAAGCGAAAGAATTGTCTGGTCAATTCTTGATATATCCAATTTGCCTCCACCAAAGAAGTACTTTGCATGTGTGTTGCACATGCATTGCAAGGCCTGAATTTAAGACACAGACTGCTCACAGGAGCACATACGACTTGTTCTGAGAGAGGCTTTAAGCCGCGTTCCCCTTGCAGACCAAATCAACTCGATCAACTCGATTGCCTAAATTCCCTGATCAAACCCGATTAAACTCCATCAAATGTAGATCTATTTACAACACTTCTTCTTTATTTCTTGTCGATTAATTCCCAATCATTTTTGCTGACCACGCTCGATCGTCCCGATCACTCTTGCAGACCAAGCTCGATCAGAACTCAATCCCTTGATCAAGGTTGATCGAGTTGATTTGGTTGGCAATGGGAATGCGCCTTTACCTTTGCAATAAACACTGCTATCACAGCTGTAGCTAATTCTGGGGCTGAGCTCCCTGCTGCCATAAATGTGGCCCCCGCAACATCCGGCTCTATATGTAAAACTGAAAGTAGAAATTAAACTCAAATATAAAATTCATCCAAATATCTGTTCTAATTCTAGATGACTGGGGCCATGACAAAATACAACCTTCATGAGCATAAAAAAGTTAAAACTAAAAGCAACCTGAAATATTGATGCTTGCACATAAAATTGACCTGCTTAATTACCCAAGTTGGCCTAGAATCATTACAGACATCCCCCTATAGTGTCATATTTACATAGTTTGTGTATTAAAGTGCTTCTTATACATGTTCTGTTATCAATCTTCATGGTTAGCTAATTTGTGATTAATCTGGACCACCAATGAACAATATGTCACATTATTGATGGAAAATTCAAAAAGGGTGTTTTGTTTCATCCAGGAGTAGAAAACAATTGTAGAGCATGTACATGTCAAAGGCTTATTGCAAAATAATTTCATATGCAAACAAACAAAATACTGCTAAAGAAGGTATACAATGTGCTTTGACTGATGAGATCAGTACTATACTTAACCAAACTTATAAGTACTCCGTTTTATATTATGCGCAAAATTTTCTCTGATAAAGGAATATCAAAGGTCGATATTGTTTTTTATTCCCTAACTTCATTACTTGACCGATATCATTTTCATTTTGCAAAATTATTGTGCAAAATGGTAACTTCCGGTCGACTAAAGAAAATTCAAATACGCCTCCTGTGTTTCATACACGAATCCCACGTGCTTAATTTACAATTCATTCTTTTATGGATTGACGTGCCAAACATAAAAACATAAAATGCGTCGGAAATCTTTACAACAACAACCAATAACAATGGGTGTTTGACAAGGTGGTGCAATTATAGCGTAGGTAATATAGTCAGGACAAAATTCTGAAAAAGTCGCTTAGTTTTGAAGATATAGGCATTTCGTGAAGAAAAGGGTTTGAGATCATTTCTAGGGGTATTTGGGTATGCTGAATCCGAAAAACAATGTTGCCAAGCTGAAAAATGACTCCTTCATCATCTAATTTTCATATTTTCAAAATGGCCGCCAAAATTTTAAAAAATGCAAAAATAATGTTGTTATTTATCATTTTTCGCGACATCTTTTGTTCTAAATATCGCACATTTCATGTTTAAAGACTAAACATAAATGATTTAACACGTAAATGAGAAAAAAATGATATTCATTTTTGGCAATTACCGTATAAATGGCAATAAATCGCATTTAAACAATAACATTTATCTACATTTTATTTTCACGTATGAAATGCAGTGAAAGTATTCAAAATACTATTTTAAAAACGTTTTGCATTAAACGTAAAGTTTCAAAGGCAAATATGATACAGAACGCAACTTTGAGCACAAGTGAGCGCAAGTCCTTTTACTGCGTATTTAAGCTTTTAGCAAACCTCAAACATGCCAATTTTAAAACCATGTACATAATGTTTCACATAATTCTGCAAAAAATAATGATAAATCTTATCCTTTATATTGAAATCCAATATTGTTGCCAAGATATCTACAATTAATTCTTAAAAATATGAACCAGTATCCAAACATTTTGGAAAACGGTTTACCGTATTCATTGTAATAAAATACAGTGTAGTGTGGAAAATTTCATTTTGTGGGAAATTCCACTTTTTGCACTTTCGTATACATATACACATGATTCCAAACTGCTTCAGAGAAAGTAACTAAAATCACTTTAATTTACATTTTTGATATCCTTAGAGAAACGTGTATATTTGAAATCGAACACATATTAAACAGGTAATCAACTTAGGCATTGGACAATATTAAAAAAGTACCAATATCCTAAGTTTTCAAATTTTGTTAAATTACAAAAAATAATTGAGTGTGGCAAACTTAATTCACTATGGCACGTTGAGCTTGATTTTTTCAGAGGAAAAACTAGTTGTTAACTTTGACAATATTTCAAAGAGACAACTTATTTATCTAACTACGACAAAGAGAACACTAGAATTTGGATATAGTCACTAATATTCTATATAATACAGATTTTCTAGTCAACAAATACACAGCATATAAACGTTAATGATTGAATTGGGTTAAATTTTCAGTATGATTACAGTGTCTGGTACACATTTCCATTATGTTCCTGACATTTTTCGCACAGGTAAAGTACAAGATCCAATCAAAGTCAATAGCTGCTTATCACACGTACATGTAGATAATATGTAAGGGATTAATCCTTTGGTTACAGAATCTTTTTTGCAATACGTCAAAAATGATGTTGACACCCATGGGTTCGAACCAGTAAGCACTGTATCGATAGTCTCTGATGTTATTTATTGAAGTATCGCAGCTATATCCGAAACTGTTAGGACTATATCATCTATTTAATAATACTATGTAAATTATTGACAGTTTCATCGAGAACCCCTATCATAAGTTGTGCGCTGTCGAAGGATACACATGAAACATTTGTTTAAAAAATAGTCCCTTTTTAGCTATGCTCGTGGTAAGGGCCATATCATTTGCCATGGATTGTCATACAGATAAAATATGAATTTCTTGGTGTATACCTCCATGCTTTCAAAGTTGATACATCAAGTTTAAAATGAAGTGTCAAATATGGTTGCCATACCAGATATTTTGATAAAAATGGCTTAGACAGAGGCATTTGCGTCTTCAAGACTTAACATTTCTTCACACATGGTAACCTCAACTAAAAGGCAAGTAAGAAGGAAATGGTTATGAATAGAGAAGTGGTTTTTCGCTTGATGCTGCACAGAGACATGGATAGCTTCACAATTATAGATATGAAGGAATCAAATGCTGACATGCCAAGTTTGCTTTGTCATATAATCAGTTTGAAGAATACAGTCTGAAGCTTATGTTCAAGTATTAACTCATATTCTTCATAATTATGTTTATGTCATTTCATCGGTTCTCATGTATGAATAATCTCAAATAGGTACACTAAGTCCCAATATCCAGCTCCATCTGTTAAGAAAGTTTATTCCGAGTGACGGAAAAATCAGATATGTTACACGGAATGAAATATTGTAATGACATTTTTGGAAACGAACGTTAGGTATATTTCATATGATGCTATTGTAATGAATACAAATATTCTGTTCAATTTCTTTGATATTGCTGCACTTCGTTGCTGACCAAAGATTTGTAAAATGTATTTAAATGTGGTAAGTTTTAAGATGCGCTTTTAGTATTCCTAAAAATACAATAATCGACTTATCTGCATGTATCAAAAATGTTGTGTTTGTTGACATCGCCTACGTTATTTCTGATGAAGACATCTGACTTACATCTTCTATTCAAAAGTTTTATTTTAATACTCCTTGAGATCAGTGTAGTTGTCATTTGTTCATGTGTGTTTCTAGACAACTGTTCGACGTCCTAACAGGGGCCCATGCTAGTATGTCAAACATAAAAACAGGTAAAATATATTTTAAAAAAATATCGATTGGTCAACCTGTATATGTAGATACTTACTGTATGATAAAAATTCGCATGAAATTTATTTAGTTCTAAATAATGTTTGTATTTAACTTTACTTACAACATTGTTAGTTTCTTATAACGTTTACAAGAAACTGATTCTCGATGAAAATCTTAGTACCAACGATATAATCCTTTTTTGGCACAGAAAATCTGGTGTGCATACCTCTTAGAAAACTGTAAATGTTCCCATGTTGTTCTGATGCCTAAAATATCTAGCATGGCCCCATTAAATAGAAAGGGAAATGTCTAATCAACAGCGACAAAAAAATAATTTTGTACAGGATCGTTATACGATAGCACTTACAGTTAGATTATATGAACGCAACAATTTCCTATTTGAAAATTGGACACATTCACTTTCTTAAACATGCAACTCAATTCAAAAACCGTATACTAGTATAGGGTTTGTTATAAACCGCATATAGGGTTTGTTATTGGCTTTATTGGAATAAGTACGGTATTTAGCTCTAATGACATTTTATGTTATAAAGTCAATTCTGGTATCAATGAATTCAGACAAAAAATTTCCATAATGCAAGTGGGATTACGGAGCTTTTTCCGATCGAGTCATAAGTACCCAAGATCTGTTAAAATATTTTAGCTTTGCATTATTTTGAAAATGACAAATCATCTTACGTAGGCTAAAATTAAATTGTCCAAAATTTTTGGGTTAATCAAATTGTAAATGTAAACATCTAAAATGGTACTGTTGACAAAAGTTGTGTGTTTAAACAGCGCATTTAAAAAAAAATGCAACATGAAAGTGATATTCTGTATATTTAAAAGGGTTTTATTGCCCGTGATACGGTAAAAGATTATCAAAAATAGTGCCAAAGAGGTTCTATTTACTTTTAGAATTATTTACTCATTAGTTTTAAACAATTTATAGCATCATATCTGAACAATTTGGTTAAGATTATGCCAAAAACTTTGATATTATATGGCAGATTTGATTTTGGGCGGCCATTTTGAAAATATGCAAATTAGATGATAAAAGAGCCATTTCTGTTCCTCGTTCTCCTAGTAAACCATTTAGTTTTAGTCTGTAAACATGAAATGTGGGATTTTTAGAACATAACATGTCAAAAAATGATTAAAAAACAACAGAATTATTGCATATTTGAGGTTTTGGCGGCCATTTTGAAAATATGCAAATTAGATGATGAAGAAGCCATTTTTCAGCTCGGCAACATTGTTTTTCGGATTCAGCATACCAAATTACCCCTAGAACTGATCTCAAACCCTTTTCTTCACAAAATGCCTTTGGGTGATAACTTTTCTGAATTCGTGCCCTGACTAATATTCTCATACCCACATTTCCAGTCATTCTATACAAATTTAATTCAAAAAATCCTTCGTACTTGTCAAACATCAACATTTTTGTTACATTTGAGCCATTTTTTAAAGAAATTCAATCCGCATCATAAATGTACATGCAACTGCTGTCACCCAATTTGTGGCCGAGTACAGACGAACCGGAAGTGCTGCCAACCTACCAAGACAACCACGTGATAGGAATTCAAACCGGAATTAAGACAGTAACATTGTTTTGTCTCGCCTACGTGAGTTGAAGAGTCCAGTGGCTGTCACAGAAAGGGATAAATTATGCCTTCAAGGGAGACCATTCAGTGTCCAAACTATCCGATAACGGCACAATTCATCATGACAAGATGTACAAGATGCATAAAGCATGACCTCACAACTAACAAACCAATGTTCAGTTGCAAAGGATGCATTAAATTTGCTAATTGTGAAAAAGCATTTTACAGACTAACGATTTACTGTCCATTATGATGATGATCTGGCACATGCTTAGCAAGCATAGAGATTCTTACATCGACTTCTAAATTATTTAGAAGATATCCCTACAGCATAATTCAGGAATTACAAAATGTTTATGCGTTCCTGGTACCATGCTGTTGTGTAAGCGAACAAGGAACACACAAAATCTTGACTTTGTGACTTTTGCTACCAACAGTGGTCTCCGTTAGCTGCTTCTTGTTTAAGGACGTTCGCGCCTATGCACGTCAAAAAGGGCGGTCTCTCAGAAATGCATTATATTCAGACATATTTTAGATAAATCTTTCGTGACTTTGTTTCTGCTTTTATTTTTCCGATTTATCACCTGTCTTTTAAATTACAACGCCACCTAGCGGCATACCGTAAAACGTCAGTTTTTCGACGTTTATGGCCTATAATATTCCGACAGGGGACCCATTTCATATGAAAAATACATGTATCGATTAATCCTTCAATTTACATTTCAAAACATGTCTTATAAATGTCGAAATACGCACGTATTTTTGACTACGGACGTTTTCTGAATACAACCCAGAGAGAATAAAATCCCGAAAAAACGCTTACGGACGGCGTTTGAACGTTCACAGACAAAAAAATCGAACGATGACCCCATACTTTCATTGTTTTAAATTATTCTCGAATTAAAAACAAATAGTTTAAGCCAATAAAAACTGGGGGTACTCTCGTGAAGTGTTTGTCAAAAATCGCGTTGAAATTAGATTACACGCGCAGAAAGTGACATTTTGAATGGCGTATTTTATGTGCGTCGACGTCATTCTTTAATAGGAACGTCACATGGATAAATTGACGAATTTTTACTGAGTTGTTGAACATATAAAATAATATTTATATATAAAAAATGTTATTTTTGAATTGCAGTGTATTTTGTGCTATAATCGATTCAAAATTAAACGAGAATAGTTACCTTTGTTTCGCTTTAATTTTACATAGGTAAAAGTAACTATTCTACCTAAAAATAAACCAAAACAATCGTAACTATTCTCGTTTAATTCTGAATGTATTATAAAACAGACTGGGTTCACCGTTTTGTTATGATAAACTGTCGGTGTTGTTATAAAATCTCGTAACTTCATCTTCAATCAAGCTGCATTTACAGGGTATTAGAATGACACCGTCGACATACTTTTGTTTGTCCGTTTAAATGCCAATGTTTACTTGAATGTGCAATGAAAAATAGAACCCTATTACATGTACATGAATAATCTGATTTTAATAAACCCGTTGACAAGTCACAATAAATGTTATTCTATATAATAATTTAATAATTATTCAATAATTCTATTATTGAAGGAATGAATAAACACTATTTTAATTCGTGAAATTGTGAAAGTAAAAAGGCCCGGTCACATACGAAAATATAATACATACAAAATTATCTATATATTTCTCGTAAACGGTGCAATATTCTGATTTCAACTTTTCAGAAGAAAATATGCTCTTTCAGATAAATATAAAAGTAAAATTTATGAAAAAATATCTGCAAAATGTCACTTTTAAATATTTTTCGAATGCAATTAAAAAAATTACCAAACAACAAAAAATAGACTATAACAACACCGACAGTTTATCATAACAAAACGGTGAACCCAGTCTGTTTTAGCACAAAATACACTGCAATTCAAAAATAACATTTTTTTCTATATAAATTTTATTTCATATGTTCAACAATTCAGTAAAAATTCGTCAATTTATCCATGTGACGTTCCGATTGACGTCGCCGCACATAAAATACGCCATTCAAAACGTCACTTTCTGAACGTGTAATCTAATTTCAACGCGATTTTTGACAAACACTTCACGAGAGTACCCCCCGTTTTTATTGGCTTAAACTATTCGTTTTTAATTCGAGAATAATTTAAAACAAGAGGACCATGATGGTCCTATATCGCTCACCTGAACCTAAATGATATGAGCAACACTTTTGTTCAATTCAATTAATATTTATTACTTTAAGACTGAAAAAGAACTTCTGGTCAATAAGGTTGTGAAAATCTAACTCATCCGAGATCTAAATTATGGTGCCAAACATTGTACAGGGCTCCAGATAAGAGGGGGTGGTGACTTTTCAAACTGCAATAATGCTGTCAGTGATCATCAAACCCTATGTTGTAGGTACTCATTTGTATCGTCTCGTCGAGACGATTCAAATGAGTACCCACAACATAGGATTTGAATTCGAAAAAACATTGTTAGTATGTCTTCACCTCCACTTATCTGTAGCCCTGATTGTATCCAAGTTTTGTCTTGATTGATAAATAATTGTAGATTCTAGAGTATAAACAAGGTTGATAATAGCCGAAAACAACAATTTTGTCAAATTCAAGGGCACAAAACGCTCGACTTTCTGATCAGATCAGACTGAAAATCAAACTCATATGAGATCTTATGGTTCCCAACATTGTGTCCAAGTTTTGTATAGATTGATCAATAATTGTAGATTCTAGAATGTAAACAAGGTCGAAACCAGCCGAAAATGGCAATTTTGTCAAATTCAAGGGCACATAACTCTCAACATTCTCATCAGATCAGACTGAAAATCAAACTCATCCAAGATCTTATAGTTCCCAACATTGTGTTCAAGTTTTGTCTTGATTGATAAATAATTGTAGATTCTAGAGTATAAACAAGCAAATTCGTTGAATTGATATCCCCCGCCGAATATATTTTCATTGTCAATAAAGTAGCGCGGAAACGAATATAACTCTGTATGTATATGGCTTCAACAGAACGAATATCACTCTGTATGTATATGGCTTCAACAGAACGAATATCACTCTGTATGTATATGGCTAAAACAGTCAGGGGCAGTTACTCTAAATTCGACGGTCGAACCGGGTAACCCCGACGATATGCGCATGTCCTCATTGTAGTAAAGCTGTGTGCCAAGTTTCATTGAAATCCGGTGTATAATTTTCAAGAAATAGCGCGGAATCGAATATCACTGTATGTATATGGCTTAAACAGTCAGGGGCAGTAACTCTAAATTCGGCGGTCGAACCGGGTAACCCCGACGATATGCGTATCCCCTCATTGTAGTAAAGCTGTGTGCCAAGTTTCATTGAAATCCAGTCTATACTTTTCAAGAAATAGCGCGGAAACGAATATCACTCTGTATGTATATGGCTAAAACAGTCAGGGGCAGTAACTCTAAATTCGGCGGTCGAACCGGGTAATCCCGATGATATGCGCATGTCCACTTTGTAGTGAAGCTGTGTGCCAAGTTTCATCGAAATCCAGTCTACAGTTTTCAAGAAATAGCGCGGAAACGAATATCACTCTGTATGTATATGGCTTAAACAGTCAGGGGCAGTAACTCTAAATTCGACTGTCGAACCGGGTAACCCCGACGATATGCGCATGTCCGCATTGTAGTAAAGCTGTGTGCCAAGTTTCATTGAAATCCGGTTTATAGTTTTCAAGAAATAGCGCGGAAACGAATATCACTCTGTATGTATATGGCTAAAACAGTCAGGGGCAATAACTCTAAATTCGGCGGTTGAACCGAGTAACCCCGACGATATGCGCATGTCCACTTTGTAGTGAAGCTGTGTGCCAAGTTTCATCGAAATCCGGTCTATAGTTTCCAAGAAATAGCGCGGAAACGAATATCACTGTATGTATATGGCTAAAACAGTCAAGGGCAGTAACTCTAAATTCGGCGGTTGAACCGGGTAACCCAGACGATATGCTCATGTCCACTTTGTAGTGAAGCTGTGTGCCAAGTTTCATCGAAATCCAGTCTACAGTTTTCAAGAAATAGCGCGGAAACGAATATCACTCTGTATGTATATGGCTAAAACAGTCAGGGGCAGTAACTCTAAATTCGGCGGTCGAACCGAGTAACCCCGACGATATGCGCATGTCCACTTTGTAGTGAAGCTGTGTGCCAAGTTTCATCGAAATCCGGTCTATAGTTTCCAAGAAATAGCGCGGAAACGAATATCACTGTATGTATATGGCTAAAACACTCAAGGGCAGTAACTCTAAATTCGGCGGTCGAACCGGGTAACCCCGACGATATGCGCATGTCCACTTTGTAGTGAAGCTGTGTGCCAAGTTTCATCGAAATCCAGTCTACAGTTTTCAAGAAATAGCGCGGAAACGAATATCACTCTGTATGTATATGGCTTAAACAATCAGGGGCAGTAACTCTGAATTCAATGGTCGAACCAGGTAACCCCGACGATATGCGCATGTCCTCTTTGTAGTGAAGCTGTGTGCCAAGTTTCATCGAAATCCGGTCTATAGTTTCCAAGAAATAGCGCGGAAACGAATGTCGGACGGACGGACGGACGGACGGACGGACGGACGGACGGAAGGACGGACGGAAGGACGGACGGACATGGCAAAAACAATATCCCCCCCGAAAAATTTTTTCGGCGGGGGATAACAAGGTCGAAAACAGCCAAAAACAGCAATTTTATCAAATTCAAGGGCACATTACTCTTGACATTCTATTCAGATCAAACTGAAAATCGAAGTTACCTGAGATCTTATAGTCTCCAACATTGTGTCCAAGATTTGTCTTGATTGGTCAATAATTGTAGATTCTAGTGTGTAAACAAAGTCGAAAACAGTAAAAAAACAGCAATTTTGTCAAATTCAAGGGCACATAACTCTTGACTTTCTGATTAGATCAGACTGAAAATCAATCTAATCCCAGATCTTATGGTCCAAAACATTGTGTCCAAGTTTTGTCTTGATTGAATAATAATTGTAGATTCTAGAGTGTAAAAAAGGTTGAAAAACGGCCGAAAATGGCATTTTTGTCAAATTCAAGGGCACGTAACTCTTGACTTTCAGATCAGATCAGACTGAAAATCATACTCATCTGAGTTTCCTATAGTCCCCAACATTGTGTCCAAGTTTTGTCTTGATTGACCCTTTCCCACACATTGGCGCTTTTGGATGCCCCACAAAATAAAGGCTTTGGAAAACATTGTGACAAGCAATTTCTTCATTACCCACAATGTTTTCTACCAAGAAAGACCAAAAAATGTTAAATTTTGTTCAAGGGAACTTGTCGTCTGCAACACCTATGATTTTGGACTAGGCTAAAATTTTGTTGTTTGGTAATGGAGTGTAAATCTATTTATATCCTCTATCAACCTAGATAACTCTACTTATACTGAAAAAAGTAGTGTCAGAGTTCCTTCCCTTAGATTAACTCTTTTTTGAATACAGCAAAAAAGTGGCAATTTTGCCCAATTCAAGGGCACATAACTCTCATCTTTCTAGTCAGATCAGACTGAAAATTGACCTCATCCAAGATCTTATGGTCTCCAACATTATGTCCAAGTTTTGTCTTGATTGATCAATAATTGTAGATGCTAGAGTGTAAACAAACTTAAAAACTGCATTTTTTGACATTCAAGGGCAGATAACTCCACACTTTCTGGTCCGATCAGGCCCATAATCGAACTTGTCCGAGAACTTATGATCGTACTTGTTTTGGCCAAGTTTGATCAAGATTGAGTAACTTTTGTGGATGCTAGAGTGTAAACACCCCAAATGTTGACGGACGGACGGACGGACGGACGGACGGACGGACGACGGACAAAAAGTGACCACAATAACTCACCTCGAGCACTTCGTGCTCAGGTGAGCTAACAATGAAAGTATGGGGTCATCGTTCGATTTTTTTGTCTGTGAACGTTCAAACGCCGTCCGTAAGCGTTTTTTCGGGATTTTATTCTCTCTGGGTTGTATTCAGAAAACGTCCGTAGTCAAAACTACGTGCGTATTTCGACATTTATAAGACATGTTTTGAAATGTAAATTGAAGGATTAATCGATACATGTATTTTTCATATGAAATGGGTCCTCTGTCGGAATATTATAAGCCGTAAACGTCGAAAAACTGACGTTTTACGGTATGCCGATAGGTGGCGTTGTAACTTAAAGGACAGGTGATGAATCGGAAAAATACAAGCGCAAACAAAGTCACGAAATATTTATCTAAAATATGTCTGAATATAATGCATTTCTGAGAGACCGCCCTTTTTGACGTGCATAGGCGCGAACGTCCTTAATTCATGTTCTTGTGAAGTTTATGAAAATTCAATAGATGATGGTAATATGGTTAAAGGGAAGCTGTGTCAAATTTGGTTAAGATATATTAAGCCTGTCCTGAGATATGCTATATAATATAGTCGGAGTACTTATAAGTTTTGAGTAGTGTATATAGGGCTCTAAAAATGCCTTTTATACCGACTGAAGAGCAGGTCATTGGAAATAAAACTGGACTTGTATCAAATTCACATAGAGGGGTTCGGGCAACGCTATATCGTAAGTGAATAAATTGAGCAAGGATTTGATATAAAGGCCCTTAATGGCATACAAAGGAGCCCTGGATAAGGACATACAAAAGGACTCTAAACTCTTAAAAGGACTCTTAAAAGGACTCACATACAGGCAACCGTGTTGGCAGATCAGTCTGCACATGTGTTCAGTCTGATCAGGATCAATGCTGTTTTTTTGTTGTTGCAACTGCTGCAGGTCATAAAGAAGATATGGTATATAAAACATACATGAATCTTGATCAGACTGTGCCTGTGCAATTGCTCAGGCTGATCTAGATCCATGTTTGGTCTCTAATACCAAATTGACCATTTTTCAGATACCAGCACAAACAAACTCCTATACACTTCTAAAAGTTATGGCTAAGCTATTGTGGTTAAAACCTTGGTATGAAAACAATAAGACTTAGTTTATGAATGAAAAACCCATTATTCAGTGAGACAGTCACTCAGTTGTAAGTAATCAAACTCCATTTAGGCTTTAAGCATTTGAGACAGCTGTTGTTTAAATACATTTGTAATGCTCCCATTTATATTATGACCTTAGGATCTAGTAAAAGTCCCTTATGGTATTTTGACACCACCATGAATTCTGATGAGTCTGTGATGAGTCTGATCATTGATCAAGATCCATGTTGTTCTTCTAATAGCTTCTTCATTTCCTGAAGTAACTGTGCATTGACCATTTCCCAAACAAGACCTCATTTTAATGTCCCTAATTCAGAATGATTGGGAAAATAAATAGGCAAAATAATGAAATGCTGATGAACATTGTCATTTCTTTCTTTTGCCTCAATATTTTCTTTACTGCATTGCATTCCAATCCAACCTTTATCAAAATCCAATTTTGTCTTCTGCAGCAGCTTTCAAGCTGATCTGCAAACATGGCTTTCTCAGATTTAGATATAGAGGATAATCGTTTGTTTCAGTGTAAGATTGATTTATATTTCTTTGAGTGAACAACAAAAGCTTTATTTTCACCAGTGGTGAAGCCAGAAGTGAAAATGTATCTTTCGTTGTTCACGAAATGAAATATAAATCGATCTTACACGAAAAACAAACGATTATTCTATTTCTTTAATGCAAAAATTAGACAAAATGCAAAAATTCTATGACAGAATTTCTTTAAGTTCGTCATTTTGCATGTGACTGCTATGCAACGCTTATGATGACATCACTTATTTGGCCCGGCTTACATAACGTCGGATAGGGTTAAATGAACGAAAGCGGGGCACAAGTTTTTGATTATTTCACTAGATAGGCGGTGAGTTTATCAAAATGATAATCTACCGTTATTTCCCGATAATCCACCGAAAAGCATTAAAGAAAGTACAATAAATGGCTCTTTTTCCAGATTTCAGCTCAAAATATATCTGATAACAAGCAACTTGAAAATTCATTGCACATTGTTTGCCAATTGATTCTCGTCTGCAGAAGCAATCTTGGGGAAATGAAGAAAATATCTACAAAGCATGACCTGCATATTTAATGTACATTTACAATCATTCAATCCCCTACATTCTTTATATGGTGGTAAATTATCTTTTATTACATTAATTATGGCCCTTTCCTCTAGAAGTATGCAACATTTAACCTATTATCATTGAAAAGGCAAATTCTTTGAATTGGCCTCTGTATCTTTTCCCAAAATGGCAAATATTTGGACTGGTCAAATTTGAAAGCTGCTTCAGATGACAAATTGAATGTTGATAAAGATAAGATTAATGTTCAATATATTATATACCATAGCAATATATTGAGGCAAAAGGAGAGAATGGTGTGTTTTGCTTTCTTTCATAGGTTTGTCAAACTAAAGAGTTGTTTGGGAAAGGATAAGAAGGCCAAATAATTAACACTTTCCCAAACAAGATCTGTTTTTGACGTCTCTAATAGAAATAGCTTGGGAAAAGATCGAGATAAAAGAAGAAAATGCTCATTGCTGGTGACCAAATTTTCTCCTTTTGTCTCAATATTTTCTACATTATATTATACAAAGACCTATCTTTATCAACGTCATTTTTGTCGTCTGCTGCAGCCTCCAAATTGTACCAGCCCTATTTTTCGTTGTATGGGAAAGGGTTAAAAGAAGAGGCTTAAAATTACCTTAACTTGACAATATAGAAATGGGTACCCCGCCACAAAAGAAGCAGAGACTTCAGATAAGTCTCTGTACTTCAAATGTACCTCTGATATACTTATAAAGTACTTCAAGTCATGAAGATCTGCTTCACCTGAAGTCCCAGAGGCTTCAATTAGGCTTCCGAAATGTACTTCTGTTTAAGCTCAGGGACTTCAAGTGAGCTGCTCTATCACAATGGGAACTTCTTCAGAAGTACCAAGTACTTTAAATGTACTTCAGAAACTTAAATTATTGTATATGGGACTTCTTAAGAAGTACCACATACTTTAAATGTACTTCATAAACTTAAATTATTATATATGAGACTTCTTAAGAAGTACCAAGTACTTTAAATGTACTTCAGAAACTTGAAATTATTATGTATGGGACTTCTTTTAAGTACCAAGTACTTTAAATGTACTTCAGAAACTTAAATTATTGTAGGTGGGACTTCTTAAGAAGTACTAAGTACTTTAAATGTACTTCAGAAACTAAACTTACTGTAGGTGGGACTTCTCTAGAAGTACCAAGTAATTTAACTGTACCTAAGTATACTCCCAGTCTAATTTCAGTCCAGTTCTAGTCTATATATGAGGTCACTTCCTCTTTAGAAAATTGGAGGGAATTTTACTTGTCTGACATTTTTTGAAAGAAAATGTTTATGAGCAGAATTTCTAACTAGACACTGATGGATTATCATGATATTAATGGATTCACTTAAGGGGGAATGCTCCAGTTTCCTGATTTTTTTCCCAATAATAGAATTTATTTATATTTTGTATGTTGAAATTACATGTTATTATCAATCGAAAAATAAAATAAAAATGGATGGTCAGCGATCTTGTTTGAATTTTATAGGCATTCGTATCACATACCCCTACATCGAAAAAATGCACAATTTCTTGCACCTGTCCAAGGTCACTAAAATGCTAATAAAATGCTGTATATTCATTGTTTAGTCCCGAAAACGGATTTAAAGTAACGTCTTACATTTAATAAGAACAGAAAACCCAAAATATGTGCTAATATAAACGCGTAAATGTATAAAACAGCATGTTCACATGTTCGGTTAGATCAACGAAGCTGGAGTTTTTTATGTCAAAATTTGCATATTTTTTGAAATATTTCAAGTTCTATATAATAGAATTTGATAAAACTCCCTCATTGTTTTAAGCAACATGTCCTGGTAATAATTCAAAAAGAAAATGTATAGGTCAGCGCACTTATTAGTAAATTACAGCCATTTTTATCAGCTACACATGAATAAAATGACGCAAAACAGTGGTAACTGCATACACACTTACGACTGTCTTGCTCTAAATAATAGATTTCCATCTTGGGGAAATCAGTTTCGCATAATGAATACACTTTTACCGTCGAAAATGGTAAATTGGAATAATGTGTTATATTATTGAAAATATGGAAGCGAAACATATTGGTACGAAACATTTAATTTACTACAGTAAAGACCGAGTGTTCCGAAAAACTGGAGCATTCCCCCTTAATGGAAAGACCAAGTAGAGATCTAAGGCAACTTTGGTGAGTGTTCTTCTGACTAAATTTAACAAATTTAAAAGTTCTATTTTTTACCATTCCCCACCCACATATTGCAATCATTTGTTGTACATCATATGGTAAAGCATCTTTGAAGCACCACCTTGAGCACTGATGAAAAATATGCTTTGAATGTACTTCAGTAGTACTTCCTGTGAAGCTTTTATGATATGCTTCAAATGTACTTCAGGGTATGTACTTTAGTTGTACTTCTGCCTAATTAGCATATTTCAGACGCGCTTCAACAGAAGTATGGGACTTTAGTTGTACTTCGCAGTACATTTGAAGCATAATTAGCATATTTCAGACGCGCTTCAATAGAACTTCAGCTGTGTATTTAAATATGTACATTTCTGATAAAAAGCTAAAGTACAGAAGAAGTACGTGCTTCTATTGTACCTCACTTATACTCTAACAGAGGACTTCATTTGTACTTTAAATATACTTTAAAGATACTGAATTTGTGGCTGGGTAATTGAAGTCTTTGAAGAGCACTTTTCTTTTTAAATATTTTTAGACTGCTTCAGATTGAATGCCATTGCAGACAACAAAAAAGATGTTTATTTTTATTGAACCATTTTTCATCAAATTTTCACCAAATTAAAATTCATTCACAATTGCATAATATCTGTAATTCTCATAAAGAAACATTGAGTAGAAATGATTGCATTTGTAGTTCATATAATATGACTAGAAAACAAAAAGTCGCAAAAAAGCTGTGCGAGCTGATACCGTAAATTCATGTTATTCATGTAACAGCCGTAAAGTTTATGACATTCTGCTAACATTCTGTGTGTCCGCCATGGACCTAAATGACACGAAGACACCCCCTACTCATTGATAAAGCATAATTGATGATGAATCTTTACGGGATCATTCTTAACTCGTCCCTTTTAAGTTCCTGTTCCAGTTGTTGGAAATTTCTTGGAGCAAAAGGGCGAAAAACTTATGTCTGGTAACAAATTCGATGATTTTGTGCAATTCTAACAAGTACATAACATGATTTTTAACAAAATAAGTACAACTGAATTCTAGTTTTGCTTCGCATGTGAAAGCATGTTATCAAATTTTATGAAGCAGTGGTTCGAGATGTGAGCATGATTTGGTGACGCTGCTTTGATGCTATTGAATTCTGCAATTGCCTGGGGTTTTGTGACTTTTCATATCTGAGTCTAAGTGCAAAACCTAAATATTTTCTATGTTCGGATCAGTCGATTTTAATGAAATTTACAGAAAACATGTAAACTTAGTTGATTTATATTTTCTGAAAATTTCATCAAATATACTGCATTATTTATCTAATTATGATGAAAAATGTAAGTGTTGCGTTGGAAGTGTCTTTAAGTGTAGTGTATAGTCCAGCATCATTAACCCGCGACATCCGTATATGTAATGAACCCATTTCTGCAATGTATTGTTTAGACGCTCAACTAACAGACTTTGCACACTAAAGTTAAAGTGTCCGATGATTGGCAAAATTAAAGTCTTGTGCCGAAAGAACACCTTACTATTAACCAAATATCAAAGTCTCTACAATTTTCCAACATTAGAAGTGTTTTTATTTCGTCTTTTAAATTGAATATTTTGGTCTTTTCCGATCTTTGCCGAAGAAAATACGCTAAACTTCCGACTTGAAATTATGACGTCATACTGGCCACTGAATGACGTCATGGCGGGAAAAACGGGCAGTCATGGGTCATTTCCCGGAAAGTCTGAAATTTCTGAAAAAGTTAAATGTCCGACTTTTCTGTCATAAAGCGACTTCCCAAATCGATACTCAAAACACGGAATTCGTCTTCAGTAAATGTTAGAAAAAAATGTTAAAACAGTCAAAGAATAGGTCGTAAGTGAATTAAAGAATGTGCCAAAGAAAGGTTTAAGTTTGCCTGTAATACTCTTACGATCGAGAAATGGATAAAAACTGAGACTTCGCTATATGACAGAAAAGTCGAACACATTATCTTTGTCAGACACCTCAGGCTCTAGATTGGGGGCGGAGTCAAGCCATTGATGACGTCAATCCGTGGCAATTTTACGGAAATTGCCTATCTTTATTTTCTCGAAAATCAGTTTTTCAACGATGTAAAGAAAGGCAAATAAAACTTTTAAAACAACCGAGTTTGGCGGATATTTTGTAAAGCACGCTAATTCAATGATTTTCTTCCAATATACGGTGCAATAAACTGCCAAGCGTGGTAGCCTTTAAGTTGTCTTGGGTTAATTTTGGTGGAGAATACATAATAGCAAGAAACAAGAATGATGTGTTTGTGAAACACCAATGCCCCCGAAATGGCCAATTTTAAATGTTCAGACAGACAGACAGATGGATGGACAGAAGGACATAAGTGAAACAAAATGCCCCCAATCTTTTGATACAAGGGCATAAAATTGAGGGTAAAATAGAAAATGTTGGGGCTAGTTTCATTGGGACATTTTTGTCTTGCCAATGTCTTACAACAGACTTAGGAGAAGAATTGTGTAAATCATCCAAAAGCTAGTAATGCGATTTGTTGTTTTTTAAAATTAAGCATATCGTAGGGCATTGGTAAGACAAGAATATGTCTTGTTGAAACTGACCCCTGATGATCTCCTCAAGCTATTCCAAACATTGTATAGATGGGAGACAAGTTAAAACAAGATCTTCTTTGGAAAGGGATTAGAGGCACTTGATGTACTTTTGAAGAAGAAAGTTTATATGATCAGCAATCAAAGGACATATTTTAACTTTAATTTTCCCAAGCAAGACCTTGTTTTGACATTTTTACCATTATAAGCTGGAAAATACATTGAGACAAAATGCCTAAATATTTTCTGCTCTAAATCATACACAAGCTCTATCTTTCTTCACATCCACCTGCCCTCTGCAGGAGCTATCAAATCAGAACAGCTCAAAATTTTACAAGTTGGGAAGGGGTTAATTGTGGGATTGTCAAAGACATTTTTTGAGATTGAACTTTCCCAGCCAATTTTCATATAATATTCTTTCGATTGGGTTTAGTTGTAATGTTGTTCTTGAAATGCACTAGTCGCTAACCCCTTCCCAAATAATTCTTTATTTTGACATCTCTCATACAGAAGACATTTTTGGAAACATTGATGAATGAAAAAGACTGTTATAGAAAACTTTTAAGAGATTATTTTAAGAAAACATTACATACAAGCATTTTCTCCTTTTTCTGTACTATTGAAAACAAATTACATTACCCACTTTTTGTAACACTTTGAAATAACTGTGAATTCAGAGGGGAAGGATGAAAGCATTAACAATAACTGCTAAATAAGTCACTTTTAGCAATGTTATATAGCAATAATTGAAATAAGTACTAATTTACACATTCCATTCAAAATTCTACCATCTAATTCTAAATCTGTTACTGTTCCAAACTGTATAACTCACACCATTTTACCCACAAATTGACGCTTTTGGATGCCCCACAAAATAAAAGCTTTGGAAAACATTGTGGAAAAAGAAGAAATTGCTTGTGACAAGCAATTTCTTCATTTCCCACAATGTTTTCTACCAAGAAAGACCAAAAAATGTTAGAATTTTGTTCAATGGAAATTGTCGTCTGCAACACCTATAAGTTTGGACTAGGCTAAAATTTGTTGTTTGGTCATGTGGTAATGGGTTAACACTCAAAGTGTTATCAGCATCAACATGGCTTAGATAAGTCTACATTTTCACTGGTGGTGAACTCGGCCAAAACGTTGGACGTTTTTTCACGATCATAGTATTCTGTCGGTGTTGTTATAAAATATCGTAACTACGGCTTAGATTAAGCGGTAGTTACGAGATTTTATAACAACACAGACGGTTTGTCAATACATATCCCTACATCCGGTCTATTTTTAGAACAAATTCATTGTTATTAGAAAAACTATCCAATCAGATCTTTAAACTCACATTTAAACCAAAATATCTGTACCTTGTGGTAGCGAAAAACGTCCCTCGCTTTGGCCAAGTTCACCACCAGTAATTTTGCCTCTTTGGGATTGATTAATTGGAGTTTAACGCTGTTTTTAACTGCCATGGTCAAATCGCAAAGGCTGGAGCACCTAACCATTGATTCCTGTAGTTTCTCATACAAGTACTACCACAACATCTTAAAGCTTTCCCAAACGGCACAAATTAAGGGTGGTCAAAATTGAAATCTGCTGCATACAGCAAAATATATGTTGATATAAAAGACAAGATTTTTGTTATATATGTTGGTCTGAAAATATTGAGGCAAAAGGAGAAAATGCTGATCAGCAGCATTTTCTTCCTTTGCCTCAATATTTTCCCAAGTCTTACATCTGTTAGACATCAAAACCAGGTCTTGTTTTGGAAAGGGTTAACTAAGCCCCCAGCTGCTCACCCACATATGTAAACGATTATTGATCCACTTTTGTCTAAATGGACATTTGTCGCGACCGGGGATCAAACCCGAGACCTTGACAGTGAGATTCTGATGTGCTACCTGACTGTCCCATGGCCACGGCCACCGCTTGGGAATTGGATTAATATATACTGTAGTGGTCAAGGGCAGATCCAGGATTTTTTACAGGGGGGGTCCAAGCCCAAGATTTTTCCCAGGGGGGGGGGGGGTCCAAGCTCAAATTATGACTTAAAATGTAATAAAAATGTAATGTTACACTAAATTTATACATGTATAGTCAACATTTAATTTTCGGCTAATGCCAGGGGGGTCCGGAACACATCCCCCTTACCCCCCCCCCACACACACACATCACCCCCCACCCATCTAGATCCGCCCCTGGTGCTTACCCAGATAAGGCCTGCTTTTGACATTCCTAAAAGAATACAAGAAACATTGAGAAAGGAAAAAGGAATTTCTGATAACCTGAACTGTCTTCTTTTCCCTTATCATTTTCAGTCCTGTATCGAAAAACTGTCATCACTAAATTCTGAGGAGGATGTCAGTCTGACAAAAGTTACAGTAACCCTATCCTAAATGGCACAAAGTAACACTAAATCAATTGAAATGCAAAAAGCTGATGTAGACGAGAAATTGAAACTGTGCCAACTTGAAAGCTAATATAGATGACAAAATAATTGTGGGTAAAAATAGAAATTGTGTAAAATAATTATAGAACAGAAAACATTTAGGCAAAAGGTTTAAAATGCTGGTTACTCCTAGCTCAATGTTTTTTCAAGGCCTTAATAAATTAGTCATAAAAACATGTCTTATTTGGGAAAGGATTGATAAATAAATATTCATCGTCAAATCGAGCAATAATAATTAACATACAAAACATAGACAAAATATCTTGCTTCAGGCAAGGAATTACCAACCTAATTCATTTATACAATAGGACAAAATATAGTAATGTAACGATAAAAGGACACATATCACAGTATCAAACTTGAATTTACTACAATTTTGCATGTGATGGTTTGAATCTTGCAGGTGTCTCACACCTGCAAGATTCCAACAAACATATGCAAAATTGTCTTATCAAGATGTACCATAATGTGAATATTTTTATTGAAACAGTTTGCGATCAATTTAAGAACAATATAACTAATATCTGAGCCTCAACGCAAGCACTCTAAAAGAAAATAGATTCAATGTTTACATATCAACTCTTTCTAAAACAATACCTGAATTCTGATCGAGAATGCCTTGGGAAATGTTGACAGAAAGGAGAGGAAAAATGCCAATTATCTACATTTCTGCGTTTGCTATGTTGATTTCTCAGCCGTGAACTTTACATTTTTTACATCAAATTCATTGTTAATTACATCATCCTTGGAAAATTAACAAAACTAACAGAAAAAGGATCAGCAGTGATCAATATTTTTCTGCAAATCAAACAGTGATAATGATTGAATGAACAAATATGAAATGCTCAGGTGAAATGCAATATCAATATTTTCAATAAGTTTTGGTTTAACCCTTTCCAAAAATAGCAAATCTTCAAGGAAGTTGAAGATGTTGCAGATGACAAATTCTGTTGAATGATCATCAGCATTTTCTCCTTTTGCCCCAGTAATTTCTGAGCTTTATTGTACAGTTGTCCCAAGGTAATCTGATGTTTATAACCAAACCTTAAGCCTCTCTTACAACCGGTTGTAGGTGCTCCTGCATGCAGTCTGCGTCTAAAACATGTTAAGTTTGCGATGCACGCACGTGCAACGTACCATATTGGTGGACGCAACCACAACGCAGACTTAATGCAGCAAAGAATCAACTGGACAATTCTGTGCTACAACCATTCTGCGTCCTTTAGAATGCCAGAAGCACGCAAGACAGAAGTACGGAGCACGTACGACAGGCGTACATGTAACGCAGGGAACGATCTACTGAAATTCCAGAAAATTCACAAAGAATGCGTACTTTTCTCTAAAGAGTTTCATACTTTTGACCTGCTTTGAATGTACATATTTTGAGGCGCTCTTACAACCCGTCGTGCGTCTTCATAAATCGTGTGATTTTGCAGAGTTTTAAAACATACGATTTAAAAAAGACGCACAGCGGGTTGTAAGAGAGGCTTTAAACCTATAAAAACATGTTAAGGACCTATTGTAGAGATGCATGTGCAAATTGTCTCGTCAATATAAGATCAAAATACTGATTATCATCCATATGGTTTCATTTTGATAGATGTATAACCTATGATTAGTAAATTGATATATTTCTTATTGTTTGGCAGGAATTGGAATATTGTGGGACCACTATACACAATTCTTTTCTTTGTCAACATCAAATTTGTTGTCTGCAGCAGCTGCTTTCAAACTGGACCACCCTAAATATTGGCTGTTTGGTAAAGAGTTTAGGTATATAATAACCACTATCCCATTATCCTATAAAGTACGCTTTTAGGTGCCTTACAGGAAAACATTGTGGAAAATAGAGAAATTGCTTGTGACAAGCAATTTCTCCATTTCCCATAATGTTTTCTTCCCAGAAAGACCAAAAAATGTACAATTTTATTCAAGTGAAATTGTCTTCTGCCACAACTTAGAATTTGGACCACCCTAAAATCTTGCTGTTTGGTAAAGGAATAATAATAGTTGACTCACCATCACAGATGACTTCTAAAGAAGGCACAAAATAATCATCACAGAGAAGAGCAAATCCCAGAAACATGTAGACCGCGACAAAAATGTGTAACATGATCGCTCCTTTCCTTCGCTGTTCCATTGTGAATACATCACGTGGGAACTGCTCAACAGCTCGCGGCGTACAGTTGGGTTTGGTTTCCGTAAATTGCAGTATATGTCTGTGGTTTATGCTTGTATCTGGAAGAAAATATTTTCATCAAATTAAGCCTAAATTTCCAAAACAGCAAAGAAATGGACTGTTTCTATTTGAAAGCTGCTGTAAATGATCAAAAGTTATTTTTATAACAATAGTAGATATAATTTAGGAAAACATTAAGAGAAGCAAGAAGTGTTTGTGAAAGACAAATGCCCCCGAAATGGCTATTTTTCTAAAATCATGACTTTAATTGAAATTTCGACCTTGACCTACATGGATGACCTTGACCTTCTCACTAAATAACATTGAAAGAAGGTTACATACCAAATTTGAGCTTTGTATCTTGAATACTTTTGGAGAAAAGGCCAATGTTAATGTTTCACGTTAAGTTTTCATGTTAAGATTTCATGTTAATGGTTGATAAGGGATAAAGGATGACCTTGAGGAAGGTCATATTGCATGGAACAGATAGATATCAATGAAAGAAGATTTACATACCAAATTTGAGCTTTGCATGTAGAATACTTTTGGAGAAAAGGTCAATGTTAAGTTTTCGAACAGATCGATGGATGGACAGACAGATGGACGGACAGACATTCGGACACAAGTAAAACAATATGCCCCTATCTTTTGATACGGGGGTATAAAAATATATTGATGTTAATCGACAAGTTCTCATTTGCCCTCCACAATTCCTATATTGTATCAAATGAATTGGCTCCTTTTTATAACATTAACCTTAATTTTGTTGTCTGCTTTTCCTTCCTTTTGGACCAACCTAACAATTTTTTTGCCATTTAGGAAAAGGTAAACCCTTTCCCAAACAAGAACTGGTTTTGATATCTCGTATAACAATGGCGTGGGGAAACATTGAGACAAAAGAAGAATCTGCTGATAACCAGCAGTTTCTCCTTTTGTCTCAATATTTTCTATGCCATATTTTACACAAATTCTATCTTTAATAACTTTCACTTTGTCATTTATGGCAGTTGAAGTGGATCACCTTTAAATCTTGCCGTTTGGGAAAGGGTGAATCAAATCATGGGCTTTGATGGTTCTTTTGTGAGATACTAGCTGTTTATGTGTTAACCCTTTCCCAAACGACAAAATTTTAGGGTAGCCGAATTTGAAAGCTGGTGCAGAAGACAAAAGAAATGTCAATTACTAAAGGTGAAAGTTGTGAATAATATAGCACAGAAAATATTGAGACAAAAAGAGAAACTGTTGGTTATTTTGTCTCAATAATTTCCCACGGATTTTCTTTTTGGGACATCAAAACCAAGTCTTGTTTGGGAAAGGGTTAATTATCTTTTGTTTTGTAAGGGACTCATAACATTTTCAAGATCATATCAATCTAATTAATGCTTTGAAATTATGCTCATGATGCTACATTTAACTGAAACTTTCTGGGGGATTTTATGGATAATGAAATTTCCGTAATCTCTCACCAATATTCCAAACCAACGAAATTAAGGATGATCCAAATTTAAAGATAGGGTTTGCAGACAATGAAATGGTATTAGTGTTTATTATAGCACAGAAAATTTCGAAAAACTTCAGCTTAGTTACAAGCTTTTTCTTCTTTTGCCTCAGTATTTTCCCAGCTTTTTCTATTGGGATCTCAAAACCAGTGGAAGTTTTTTTGGGAGAAGGGAGAGGGTGGGAGGAGAGGGGAGCGGGAACATACTTTTATACTAAAAATAGTGCTCATATACCAATTGCCGTTTTTTTGGCGGGAGGATTTCGCATTTAAACTCGTTTCAATGATGTGCATGCGCATTTAGGACAAAACGAAAACTGCTTTATGATTTCAACACCAGTTGTCCTTACATTTACAGAAAAATTCTTGCTTATAAAATCACAGAAAACTTAATTCTGGTTAAATGAATACCGGTGGGGAAAGAAAATGTAATTTTGGGGGCAGATACAGAAACCAAGAGTTATCTGTACATGTTGAATCGATTTGATTGTACAAAATCACTTTTCACATGATTTACATATATACATCTAACAATACAGCTCGAAATAATTATCAATTGAACATTGACTTTTCTTTTACAGCCTTTTAGGAAGATTTCTCGCCTTATCCATAGAGGTTCTTTCTAAATGACAGCATTTAAGGGTGGTCCTTATTGCAAGCTGTTGCAGACAAAAAAATGTTCACTGAAAACAGAAAATCAGCATTTCATAACACAGAAATCCTTGATATTAACTGACTGTTATTGGCTCATCATCAGTGTTTTCTTCTTATCCCTCTACAGTTTCTTAACAAATATTCTAAAGGGTCATTAAAGCCAAGTTTTGTTTAGGAAAGGGTTAAATTTTTGTCATTCTGGAAAAGCTATACTGACAGAAATCCTTCTTTCCTATACTAAGAATAATAACTAATTTCAGAAAATTGTCAATAATTTTGTATATAAATATAAAAAGACCAATATGAATTCGGTTAGAACAGATAGGGTGGAAAAACACCAGAAATTAGATGAATGTGGTAGATTTTTTACGGCTGATCATAAATAATCTTTTTATCAGCTGATTTTAAAGATTCTTCCCATAAAGCAAATCCCTGGCATTTTCATGCCTTCCCTGCTTAAAATCTTGTTTCTATACCCCTGAAGGGTCGTATTATGTTATGGCCCTGGTCGTCTATCTGTCTGTCCGTTAGCAATTCCTTGTGTGCGCAAGTTTCAGTTTCGTCAAACTTGCCACAATGAATCTCCATGTTGTTTAGATGTGCACACCACTTATGGAACTCAGATAACTCTTTTCATTCTTGAATTATCTACCCTTGAATAAAAAAAATGTCCACTTTCTTGTGACTGCAACTTGTACAATTTCAACCGCAATACCATCAAACTTGCCATAATAAATCATTAGGGTGTC
This sequence comes from Fragum sueziense, assembly GCA_963680895.1. Lineage (NCBI taxonomy): Eukaryota > Metazoa > Mollusca > Bivalvia > Cardiida > Cardiidae > Fragum > Fragum sueziense. The sequence continues at coordinate 4,604,016 of OY804601.1, read as the reverse complement.
TAATTGTGCATGTCACTATTAAAAATTAAGATAACTCTAGGCATTCTTGAATTATCTGCCCTTGAATTGAAAAAATGGCTAATTTTAGTGACAAGCCCCTCTCAGGTGTACATACACTGCTCCGCAAAGCTCTTGCTTCAAATTGATCAGATATATTAAGTTATTGAAAAATATTGAAAATGTGTCATGCAATTGCCCACCATATTTGTTAAGGATCATGAACTATAAATAAAGTTTAATTGTCCCCATTTTTCATCTGTCATCTATCATCGTTAATTAATGTCATACACAATTTTACACTCATTGTTTTCGTGCATTAGATAAATCTACAATTTTTTTCTACATAAAATATGGAGTTTCTATTTAAAATTGTCTTTCTTAACCCATTGCCACACACTACCGCTTTTGACTCCCAACAAAATAATGGCTTTGGAAAACATTGTGGAAAATGAAGAAATTGCTTGTGACAAGCAATTTCTTCATTTCACACAATGTTTTCTGTACAAAAAGGCCTAAAATTGTAAAATTTCATTCATTTTGAATGTCGTCTGCACCCATCTTTGAATTTGGAACAGCCCAAAATTTTGCCGTTTGGTAATGGCTTAACCCTGTGCCTTCAAAGATTTAGACTGTTCTAAAATGAAAGATGCTGAAGACGACATTGAAGTTGATAAAGATAGGATTTATGTACGAGAAAGCACAGAATATTTTTTAACAAAAGGAGAAAATGCTCGTAATTAGTATAATTGTCGCTGTAAATGCAAAACATTGTATGACAACTTATATGTCTTTCAAAGTGAGACTTTGTATGTCCAGTTTCGACAATTCTTGCAGGTTTTGGGATATTTATACTTATCAGTATGAATGACACATTATAATGAGAACAATTTGTCCAAATTTCAATTAATTTTACCCCTTTAGCTTCAGAAAAGTTATCACATGTTTTTTCTTCCCCTTTCAAACTTTCCAAAAATGAGATACAAGGTTTTGCATTACACTGTCAATATATACAATTTTCTTCTTTCGTCTTAAGAAGTGTTTATTAAGCCTTGCAATAACGACCATCAAAGCCAAAACTAGGTATTCTTTGGGAAATAGTTAAGATCACCCTTGACTGATCTTAACACTTTTCAAAAACAAGACCTTGTTTTGATGCCTTAATAAAATAAATTTGGGAAAACATTATAGGCAAAAGAAAATGCTGATAAACCAGCATTTTCTCCTTTTGCCGCAATATTTTCTGGGCTTTATTGTAAATAGATCATTTCTTTGTTAATTAAACCTTTCCAAAACAAGACCTGGCCCCGGTTTCTCGAAAAAACTTAAGTCTGTTCTCATGCTCAAATCTGAGCATCTTGCTCAAATCGCACGAAATCCACGTGAACTTCAATTGAATACCAATCAACGTTGATTGGTATTGAATAGAAGTTGAGCATGAACTCATGAGAATATACTTAAGTTTTTTCGAGAAACCGGGGCCTGGTTTTGACCTCCCCTATAGTCTAGATGAGGCTTAGGAAAACATTGAGGCAAAAGAAAAAGTGCTGATAATCAGCACTTTCTCCTTTTGCCTCAATATTTTCTTGACTATATTGTACGCAATTCCAACCTTGATTAGCATTCATTTTGTCATCTGTAGCATCTCTTGAATTGGACCACCCTTAAATTTTGAAGTTTGGGAAAGGGTTAAAATAAATTTTGTCAAGCATGGCGACTACAATGTATATGCTACCCCGAAATTTTTTCGGGGAGCACAACAAAATCAGGAAATCATGAGTTTTTGCTTCTAGGTCAAATACACTGTGACAATGGCAAAGAATTTTGTGCTAACAATAGACTACGTTTACTGTTTTGTTTTGATAAACTGTCGGTGTTGTTATAAAATCTCGTAACTACGGCTTTAATCAAGCCGTAGTTACGAGATTTTATAACAACACCTACGAAATACTATATTTTGTTTGTCCGAATTTACGTCACAATTAACTGGATAAAATCATTCCCTATTCTTCTTCCATTAACTGATTAGATTTAATACTTTCCCAAACAATACCAAGTTTTGATATCCAGTAACAAGAGGGCTTTGGTAAAAGAAAAAAAATTTAGGCTGCTAACATTAGTAATTTTCCTTTCATTTAATATTTTCTACCATATCAAAGAGACTTTAAACCCATTCCCACAAAGTGATGCCTTTTGATGCCCTTCAAGAAAAAGACTTTAGAAAATGTGGAAAATGATGAAATCACAAGCAATTCCTTCATTTCCTACAATTTTTTCAACACAAAAAGACCAAAAAATCTAAACTTCTGTTTACTTGGGCAGGGTGTCCAAAAACCTCCTTCTAGATCTAATATTTGAAAGCTTGAAATTAATGCAGACTACAAAATGCGTTTTGATACAGATACTGTACATACAGCTCACGCATTTTTCGCCTATTTCAATACATCGCTGCGATTGGATTTTGGGTGGATTCGTGACGAAAAATGTGATGGCCTCTATGATAGCGTTATTCCACCAGCAATCGCCGCGATTTTCCATTCGACCTGTGACAGCGAATCTCGGTGATTTGCGTGGACAGGTTGTAATATTGCTCTTACCTTGCATTTCCACTTGAATGTGGCAAATCGCTGCTATCTCGCAATTTTCCACCACCGCCGAGATTCACAGAAATTTTGAGTGGAAAAACGCAGTGGTTGTGATGGCAAAACACCATGATTTTCCACCCATTTTTTTTGTCCGTGGTGGGCCAGTGTTTTCGGCAAAAAATGCACGAGCTGTAGCATGACGTATGTTGATCTTGCTTGTGTACAACAAAGCACAGAAATTATTGAGGCTTTTAAATGACAAAGAAAATGCATTTTAAGAATTAGTTTATACACAATTTTTTTTTGATTGAGTTAATCAATTTATTCCCAAAGAGTGACATCTGTAGACAACCCCCACTAGATACAGGTTTTTCAAACCTGCAGCCGGAAAAGAGGAAAATGCTGGTTAACAGGAGATATCGCAATTTTCTTCATTTAAAGAGATTTCTTCATGTATGGCCTTTCAATTTGGGGCAAACTAAAATAGAGATCTAGATATATTGTCATTTTGGAAATTCCCAAAAAGTAGGAACCTTTTAGACCTAGATCTAAATCTATTCGAATTCCCAATTTTTGCCTTTTTCAAATATCCCTTCTAATATTTTATATTGGAAAAGCAACAAGGAAAAGGAATGAAATGCTGATAACAAACATTTTTTTCTTATCCCTCTATGGTTTCATATAGATCTAGATCTGCATTGCAGACTCTATTTTATCGTCTGCTAACATCTTGTTTTGTCGTCTGCATTATTTTCCTAGTCTAAAATCTTATAGTCTGGTTACCTTTCAAATTCCCCTCAGAATTTGATTGAGTCGCGCTGTTCTCTCCAAATAAAATATGGACGGCGATTGTTCCCGAAATCAGTATTCCAAATTGTAACAAACGCATAGTCCGTTTTTTTCTCACAAACATTTTTCTGTGTTCAAGTCATCGCACCAGAAAACGAAATGAAAATGAATCAATTTAGAGTTGTTGAGCTGTGACAGTTGTCAACAATCAAAGCGGAGCACTTGATTATGATAATCTGAGTTCAGGTGCGAACATTCGGTTACTATCCAAACCAAATTAGAAAATAGATTTAATAGATCTGAATTCAATTTGTTTCATTAATCAAATAAAATTAGATTGAATAGTTAAACATGGGTGCAAGAGTACAACGCAACAACCTCGATGAATGGTGCGCGTCTAGTTTGTTCGATTAATTGAATAGAAACAACAGAATCAAGTATGACCCGTTAATTGGTTGGCTTCAGAGGCTGGCAAACTGACATCTTTTGTCACAAAACACGCTCTGTTCTCGGTAAATTTCATCGTTTAATGTTTTGTTGTTGTTGTTTTTTTGTCTCTTACTTACATTATTCTTGAAGTACATGTACTTCACTCTATTGATCTTCACCTACTTCACGAATTATATGTAGACTAGATCTAGTTGTCATTTTTCAACAAGACTTACAAGTGCTAAATCATGTAAATAAATGTATGTAACACTACTGCATCACACCCTCGCGGAGATTACGTGCAGGTGCGCGTCTGTGCGGTGTTAGTGGAAAAATGATAGATCTATTCGATCAATAGGCTATTGTCTTGTTCTTTGATTAAAGGGTAATATTATAGGCGTCTGATTTTTCTTTTTTACAAAACAACATCATCCAATGAATTATTTTAGTAAAAACATTTTTCAAATTATGAATGAAAAAAGAAATTATTCAAGATTTTATTTTTCCGTATTAAAATTTGTGCGAAAAATTATCTCCCTTGTAAATTACTTCCTCTCCCTTGTAAATTACTTCCCTTTGGTAATATATTATATTCATGTGACCGGGGGACTTGATCGGTCACGTGACTAGTGACGTAATTTTCGAAGTAGAAAATGGCACTGAATTTCAGCGATATAAGTTTGGTTTATTGGGGGTTAACGCCGTTTTCAATTACTATCTAGTAGGCCTAATGAAGTGATCGTACTAGAGTAAATGGTGGACAAACACGAAATGGTTGAAATTATATTATATTTTTTTTTTTTTTTTTTGAAAAATGAAGGAACGAATGTGTTTTTTATGCAATCTAGCACAGAAAATATTGAAAAAGAAATCGGAAAAATAAGCATGCTCACCTATCACATCACCATTTTGATACAATTTCCTCACTAATTAGCAAAAACCATGATATCCGATCACTCGATTGTCGATAAATGACGCATATCATTGTGTAATCCGAGTCTTCTCTAATGTAAATACGCTCTTTGATATTTTGATTTTTCGCTATTTACATCAGAGAGCGTTGCTCTTTGAAAAAATCAAGAAGTTCGCAACAAATTGTTGCGCATCGTTCACCGTCCGATCTTAAACGCTATCGTTAAAACCCCCTGATGATATCGATAAATGAACCATTTATTGTTATGGCTGCTGAAAAAATTACGACCAAAAAGTATTTTTAAAAGGGAAATAGGCAATGTTTTGCAACAACCCTCACCTGAGCAGCCTTTGTTTACCTTGACCTTCCATTCAAAATCAAAGGTTATACTCATCCAGCAGGCCGATTTGAAATGAAATTTCTGGTCAGGTATGACAAAAAATGATTTATTGATCTATACCCTACAGTGTTTTACCGAGTGATTCTATATGATACACAAAAACAAAGCTTCAAGTTACTTGTAACGTTACCGAACTTTCCGCTGTTTTCAAAGAGCAACGCTCTCTGATGTAAATAGGGAAAAAATCAAAATATCAAGGAGCGTATTTACATCAGAGAAGACTCGGATTAATCATTGTGGGACAGACATTTTTTTTATTTCTTTCAACCTTCGCTGTCCAGTGATGGGTTAATAAGATGACACGATGTCGGCGAAAATTCAGTTGATCGTACATGACATTGACCAATTTTACATCAGTCAATTAGACATTATCAATTATTATTCCATAATCAAGGAAATCAATTCCATTGTTCGTTACTTAGTGTGAAAAACAGATTAGTCCACCGGTCATAAAAAAGAATTTGATGACTTCTTAAAAATTAGTATTTGATTTTCGGTGATGTTTTCATTTGAATAGACAATTAATCAGGATTTCATTCTTTCAACGATATTGCTTAACCCATTCCCTCACAATGACCCCAGCCCCTTCAAAAAATTTTGTTGAAAACATCGTGAGAAATGAAGAAATTGCTTGTCTTCCATTTCCCACAATGTTTTCTACCTCCAACACACACAAAATGAAATAATTATAACAATAATTCTCTTGAAATTGTTGTCTGCAACACCTTTGATTTCAGACGAGACCAGAGTATTTTTGCCGTTTGGATATGAATTAATCCTTTCCAAAACTATCATGTTTTAGAGGTTTCCAATTCCGAAGCTACAGAAGATCAATTTGATATTTATAAAGAGAGAATTTATTTGCAATATAGCGAGGAGATTCGGATTGTTGAATTAAAAAGGGAAAACCATGGTCGTTTTTTTCCTGGTTTTCACCAGATCATATGTTTTAGAAAAGGGCAATAGAATTTTGAAAACTACTTCCAATAATTGCTGTACTGAGTAAAGGGAGCGAATATACATGTGTTTTATGACATCTGTGACACCCGCGTGTTTATTGACCTGAATCTTACACCCGTTTGTGTAATTTATCAGCTCATTATGTAATAAGGTGTTTATTTCCAATTAATGTATGTAAAGAAAAACTATTAATGCTATTTTCGATTCAAATCATTTTTTAAAAATGATCCTTTTTTTTTCGATGACATAAGAAAAGCAAAAAAAAAAAAAACAAAACAAAAAAAGACAGAAAAGGATTAAATGCTGAGGTCACCATTTTCTCCTTTTAGCAATACTTTGATATCTCATGATAATTAAAAAATTGCCCAAACAATCTTAATTTAATCGCCTGCTACTCGCCTTGATACAATATTACATTATATCAAAACTGTTCCATAAATACCCAAAACGATCTTTATGCGCTTTAACTCTTTCCCAAATAGCTCAAAATTAGAGTTCAATTTTGACAGCCGCTGCAGATAACAAAGGGATGCTGATATAAGAGGGATTCTCTAATGTCGCGGAAAATATTGAGACAAAAGGTGATCACGTCGATTATCAGCATATTCATCTTTTGTCTCAATGTTTTTACCAAGCCTTTTCTGTTTTGAGTGTCAACATCAGGTTTTGTTAAATGAAAAATTTAGGGGAAAACCAACACACATAGATTGTATTTCTCTTCCACTTCATGTTTTTCTCACTAAATAATTGCTTCGGCAAACATCGTGGTAAAAGAAGAAATTGATTTAGACAGGCAATTTCTTCCTTTCATACAATGTTTTCTACCCAAAGAGACAAAAAGTAAATTCCATTCACTTACCATTTTCGTCTGCAACATCTTTGAATTTAGACCAGTCTAAATTCTTAGCGTTTGCCTTGGTAATGGGTAAGATGAAAGCCTGTGAATTGAAACAATACCTGTTTCGAACGGCAGAGAATATCGCATTTTAGGAGCAGCACTCATGAACACGCAATTTTGATAATTATGTTTTAGCACGGCCTTTGGATAATAATTTGTTTGTCATCAAAATTTGCATAATCTTTGAACGACCTGACGGTGCAAATTAAGTAGAAGTTGTACGGTCCTGGTTCAATCTCAGAATCCACTTTCGTTTTCAATTTGATTTCCTCGGAATTTAAGCAAATATAATTATACTACATGTATAAAGTTTTATGGGTTACTAAGTTAATATTGCATTCGTAAGCTACGCACAACAGGATTTTGAAGCGATATTCCCATAAACATCTATATCAGATCACTCGATTATCGATAAATGACGCAGTTGTCAAAGTAGACAGGTTCGACTATTTCGTATCCAAGGATACAGAATCCAAGGGAAGTAATTGATGCGGCAAATTTTGTGTATTGATAAAAATCGATAATTTGGCTGCTGGTTTGCAATGGGTTAATGCTTTCCTTAACGTAACGACTTTGCTTGTAATGTTTTTTAAACCATTTCTGAGCGATTTATAAGGATGAACTGCGAAATCGTAAATTTTTTAAGGTTAGCCTTTAAACCCTTTCCCCAAGTGGCAAAGTTTAAGGATGGTGTAACTTGAAAGTTGTTGCAGACAACTGAATGGGTTTGCTGATGATAGGATTTGAGACGAAAGGAGAAAATACTGGGTATCAAAGTTTTCTTCTTTTGTTTCAATGTTTTCCCTTGTCTTTTCCTTAGGTGATTTAACCCTTTCCCAAACAAGACCTGGTTTTGACGTCCCTAATAGAGAAGGCTTGGGAAAACATTGAAACAAAAGAAGAAACTGCTGATAATCAGCAGTTTCTCCTTTTGTCTCAATATTTTCTATGCCATATTTTACACAAATCATATCTTTACTAACATCCATTTTGTCATTTGTGGCAGTTTTTGAAATGGATCACCCTACAATTTTGTCGTTTGGGAAAGGCTTAAAGCTATCACTATTTGGTAAAGGCTTAACCCTTTTTCCAAACAAGACCTGTTTTAGACATCCTTTGCAGATGCATGAGGTTTCGGAAAACATTGAGACAAAGAGGGAAATGCTGATAAGCATTTTCTCGTTTTGCCTCAACCTTTTCTTAGCTATAATGTAAACATCTTGTATCAACAACTCAACATCCTCTTTATCGTCGGCAGCAACTTTCAGATTGTACCACCCTTAAGGGGGAATGCTCCAGTTTTTCGGAACACTCGGACTTTACTGTAGTAATTTAAATGTTTCGTACCAATATGTTTCGCTACCTGATTTTCAATAATATAACACATCATTACAATTTACCATTCAGGGGTTTTTCCCCTTAAGAAAGTGACACTGGTTTCCAGCGTCTTCCCCTCCAGAAATAATCCAGTTTTTTCCCCAAAGAATAAATTTTCCCCTCTAAAACCCAAGACAAATTTTAAAAAATCACACTATGCACCCAAATAAAATGAAAAGGAAACCTTTTCCACAATTGCTGTAGCTTTATAAACCAGCCTTGCTGTTTCTCAAGTCTACCGTAGTGGATATAAGAGGGTTTACCCTATCGAGAGCATTATTTCTATATTATACCATTTTCGCCAAAACTAGGATGCCGCATGTGATTTTTCCCCTTTTTATACGCCGCCGGAGGCGGACGTATATTGGCGTCATCTTCTCCGTCTGTCCGTCCATCCGTCCGTCTGTCCATCCGTCCGTCCATCCGTACGTACGTCCACTTTTCTTGTCAACGCAACTCCTCCTAAGTTTCTGGCTGGATCTTCTTGAAACTTGGTCAATGTTATCACCTTAATTGGTAGATGTGCATGAAGGAAGGATTTTATGGTTCGTTGATTTTTGCCTGAGTTATGCCCCTTAAAAACTTAGTCTCTGGGGCTTATTGAAGTTGCAGCCTTGTCAACGCAACTCCTCCTAAGTTTCTAGCTGGATCTTAATGAAACTTGGTCAATGTTATAACCTCAATTGGTAGATGTGCATGAAGGAAGGATTTTATGGTTCATTGATTTTTGCCAGAGTTATGCCCCTTTAAAACTTAGTCTCTGGGGCTTATTGAAATTGCATCCTTGCCAACGCAACTCCTCCTAAGTTTCTGTCTAGATCTTAATGAAACTTGGTCAATGTTATCACCTCAATTGGTAGATGTGCATGAAGGAAGGATTTTATGGTTCATTGATTTTTGTTAGAGTTATGCCCCCTTAAAACTTAGTCTCTGGGGCTTATTGAAATTGCAGCCTTGTCAACGCAACTCCTCCTAAGTTTATGGCTGGATATTAATGACAATTGGTCAATGTTATCACCTCAATTAGTAGATGTGCATGTAGGAAGAATTTTATGGTTCATTGATTTTTTCCAGAGTTATGCCCCCCTTAAAACTTAGTCTCTGGGGCTGATTGAAATTGCAGCCTTGACAACACAACTTCTTCTAAGATTCTGACTGAATCCTAATGAAACTTGGTGGATGTTATTACCTTAATTGGTAGATGTGCATGAATTAAGGATTTTATGGTACATTGACAGTGGCGGATCCAGAGGGGGTTCGGGGGGTTCAAACGAACCCCCCTCTGTAGCCCGATTATTTCATTTTCATGCAGAAATTCAGTCAAAATTGTGTAATACTTAAAAAACGAACCCCCCTTTTTGTAAAAACGAACCCCCCTCACAAAAATCCTGGATCCGCCACTGATTGATTTTTGCCAGAGTTATGCCCCCTTCAACCTTAGTCTCTGGGGCTTAATGATATTTCAGCCTCGTGAACGCAATTCCTTCCAGGTTTTTGACTGGATATTTATAAAACCCTTTTTGTGAACACAACTTTTTACAGGTTTTTGTGTGAATATTTATAAATCCTTGTCAATGTCATTTTTTTGTCTCGAGTTTTATAAGTGGCGGCGTATATTGTGACCATGGCACTCTTGTTACCAGTGTCAGGTGTCTTCCCCCAACCCTGAAAAAAAGCCCTGCCATTTTTGACGGTAAAAGTGTATTTATTATGCGAAACTGATTTTCCCAAGATGGAAATCAAATATTTAGAGCAAGACAGTCGTAAGTGTGTATGCAGTTACCACTGTTTTGCGTCATTTTATCCATGTGTAGCTGATAAAAATTGCCGTAATTCAGTAATAAGTGCGCTGACCTATACATTTTCTTTTTGAATTATTACCAGGACATGTTGCTTAATACAATGAGGGAGTTTTATCAAATTCTATTATGTAGAACTTGAAATATTTCCAAAAATATGCAAATTTTGACATAAAACACTCCAGCTTCGTTGATCTAACAGAACACATGAGCATGCTGTTTTATACATTTACACATGTATAATAGCACATATTTTGGGTTTTCTGTTCGTAATAAATGTAAGATGTTACTTTAAATCCGTTTTCGGGACTAAACGATGAATATACAGCTTTTTATTAGCATTTTAGTGACCTTGTACAGGTGCAAGAAATTGTGCACTTTTTCGATGTAGGGTTATGTGATACGAATGTCAATAAAATTCAAACAAGATCGCTGACCACCCATTTTTATTTTATTTTTCAATTGGTAATAACATGTAAATTCAGCATACAAAATATGAATCAATTCTATTATTGGGAAAAATTTAGGAAACTGGAGCATTCCCCCTTAAAGGCTGTTGTTTGCGAAAGGGTTAATTACTTCATGTTGCTTTTTATTTTTCAGAAAAAAAGAGAGAAAAGCAGAAAACAATAATGGAGACAAATTGTTTGCTAGAGTTGTCTCTAGAGGAAGGTAGTGGAATCCTTGGTGAGGTTCGTTTGAAACACTCGACTACCGACGGCACAGAGAACGATGTTAGCAGCATGTTGTTGGAGAACTCTACTGATAACCATGGCAACGCTTCATACCCGACTACTGGAATGGATTTTGAGTTTGTGAACTCTGATCTCGGATCAGGGTCGACCTACTCCATGGATCACTCGTCTGTGTTCGACATCGCGGAGCCCATCATTGATGAGAAGTCGGAATTGTTCCGGGATGCTGCTGTGTTTGATGACCAGACTGATGTAGAGAAGCTGCCAGGGTTAAGTTTAGATGTACAATCTAGGAAGAAGCTGATGATGGACCTGGGATTGAAGCTGCAAATCATCCCGCTCAACAATCTCAAACTTGTGTCCACCATTCAAACATCCGAGGGAGTCCATATTGTGGCCCTGCCTGACGACTCCAGCATTAGTCAGAGTCTGGTTGTGGATCAGCCTCTCATCCGAGATATCCTGCCTCATCTGGGTGCTGGTAAAGTGTTCCCGACTAGTAATGATGCTGTCAGGTCCAGCAGTATGGTTGTGGATCAGCCTCTCATCCGTGATATCCTGCCTCATCTGGGTGCTGGTAAGGTGTTCCCAACAACTAGTACTGATGCTGTCAGGTCCAACAGTCTGTCTGCTGAATATCTAGACAAGACTGACAGGTTACAGATTGTGGAGTTAGAGTCACCTACATTGTGCCAGAATGAGGATATTTCATTAGATCAATCTACCACAACATCCGCGACAGAGTCTGTGCCTGTATCAACACATGAAGCTAACTTGATGAGTATGTCCATGTCCTCTCCTTCAGTACCGACTATGCTACAACTGTTAACAACACAAACACACGGAGTGAACTGTGCTGCCAAAGTCAGACAACTGACAAATCCTATACAACCATCTAGCATGTATTTCATTGAAAACTTGACTGTACAAGGCAACAATGTGCCATCAAATGAACAAGCCTCCACTGGAACTTTGGGCAACAAAATATCTCCAAGGCCGATATTTAAAGAAAGTAAAATTGTGATAGATCTAAGAAAGTTAAGACCCCAGAAAAAATCCAGACGAATGGTGTCCCTACTAAACAGTCCTAAAACAAATAAACTGTTTGGCAGAAAGCAGAACAAGACTTTGGTTGATAAAAAGATGATATCAAATGATAAAAAATCTAAAAATGTTAGTATTTTAGGTAATTTTCAAACGACTAGATTTTGGACAAAACAAGCCTTGGCAAAGAGTCACAAAGTTTCAGAAGGAAAAATTTCTAATGTCAAGAAAAACTGTAGACCAAAACTTCAAAAGGATAATAAGAATGCTTCAAAAGAACAAGTCAAAAAAGCAGTAAAGAAAAGTAAAGCTAGTAAAGGAGCTACAGAAATCAACCAATGTGGACAATGCAAAGTAAAATTTATTCGTTCAGGGAATTACAAAAATCATCTTATACTTCACGAGACCTATGATAAACTGGAAGAAAAATTCATAGAGAATAACCTTGGTAAACAATCAAATAAAGTGGATAAAACTGAATGTATGCCAGTATTGAATGTTACTGATGAAACTATTGACAACACATACCAAAGTGAAAAGGTGTCTGAACAAAGTGACGAACACATAACAGTAATAGACAAAGATACCTCCTTGAAACAAGAATGTCCTGATACGAATGTACAACAGCAAGATCGTACAGAACATGTAGATGTTGAGATGAAGATTAGTGCAGACAAGACAGACTTGAAGTGTCATGTATGTCAACTGTTGTTTTCCAGTAAAGGCAACCTGACCAGGCACAAACTTATACATATGGTAAGAAGAAATATTGTTTCAGCTTTGATCTGAAAAAGGGTGTTTAACTCATTACCGGATGGCAAAATTTTAGACTAATTCAAAGATGTTGCAGACAACCATTTCAAGTGGATAAAATTTTACATTTTTAGCTCCACTGGCCTGAAATCCACTGGCCTTTCAGGCCAGTGGGCTATTGTCATGGCGGTGTGTCTGTCGTGCATGCGTGCATCCGTAAACTTTTTCTTTAAAAATCTTCTTCTCAAAAACTGCTGGATGGATTTAAACCAAACCTCAAAGGAATGATCCTTGGGTGACCCTCTCTCAGCTTCCTTCAAAGAATATGGATTGAACCAGAATAACCTGAGTTATCTGCTCTTGAATGTCAAAAATAGCAGGTTTTGACTTTAGTTTTCTTCTAAAATCTACAAATATTGAACAATCAAGACAAAACTTTGACAGAATGATGCTGACTACAAGATCTTGCCTTGGTAAAATTTTCAGCTTGATCTGAATTTTACATCATGAGTTATGTGCCCTTGAAATTGACAGAATTTCCATTTTCGGCTGTATTTTGACTTTGTTGTCACTCTTGCAACTACAAATATTGACTAAACAAGACGAAACTTCGACAGAATGATGGTGACTATAAGATCTTGCCTTCGTAAATTTTCAACTTGATCTTAATTTTATAGCATGAGTTATGTGCCCTTGAAATTGCCAAAAATTGCCATTTTCGGCTGTATTTTGCTGGTTTTGACTTTATTTTTACTCTAAAATCTACAATTATTGACCAATCAAGACAAAACTTGGATAGAATTCATGTAAGCATTATATGCTGCCTGGATGTAATTTTCAGCTTTATTCGAATCTTACATCATGAGTTATGTACCCTTGAATTTGACAAAATTGCCAATATCGACTTTGTTTTCACTCTAACAACCACAAATGTCAACCAATCAAGATGATACTTGGAAAGAATCTTGTTGACAACAAGATCTTGCTTATGTGTAATTTTCAACATGATCACACTGTTACAATTTGAGTTATGTGCCCTTGAAATTGACAAAATTTCAGTTTTCGACACTTTTTCCACTCTTGAAGCCATGAATATTGACTTATAAAGAGAAAATTTGAACAGAATGATAGTGACTATAAGATCTTGCATGTGTTTAATTTTCGATTGATTTTAAATATACATACTGAATAATGTGTCCTTGAATTTGACAAAATCACAGTTTTCAATTTTATTATCGCTCTAACATCCTTAAAATATTAGTCAATCATTTACTTTCTTTTTGCATTGACCACATGATTGCTGCTTTTGACCTTGTTTTTGCTGTAAGAACCACAAGTATTCAAAAATCTAGTCAAAACTTGGATTTAATATTAAAAGAAATTCAGACCTGTGGAGCGACTCAAGACCTTCAGGTCTTTCTAGTTGGGGGGGGGGGGGGGGGGGGGGAATATCGTTGGAAGTGAAGAAATTGCTTGTGACAAGCAATTTCTTCATTTTCCACAATGTTTTCTAAAGCTTTCATCTTGTAGGGTGTCAGAAAGATGTCACGGACTGGTAATGGGTTTTAAAGTATTTGAGGCCAAGTTGCCAACATGAATGTGTGGCGAGACTTTGGTACAAGCTGATAAGGATCCAATGCTAGTCTTATGCACATGTAGGAAAAAAAGTTATAAATTTGGACTGTCACTGAACTTATGAACTGTCATAGGTCTTTCATGTTTCTCGTTGTGTATTTGTTTTGGCAAGATATTTACTGTGATTTGTAACATTAAGGCCCTGGTCAGTGGCGGATCGAGGATTTCTGTGAGGGGGGTTCGAATATACAAATAGGGGGATTGTTTTCCTAGTATTACACAATTGTGACTGAAATTCTGTATGAAAATCAAACAATCTGGCTACAGAGGGGGGTTTGTTTGAACCCTCTGAACCCTTTGGATCCGCCACTGCTGGTCAAGTATCAAAATCACTAAAATACTAGTATTGCCATGTCTAGGACATTGTTGTAGTGCTTTTTCTCCAGTAAGTTAATCTCTATCTGTAATTTCTAATTCCTTACAGAAAACAATTGGTCGGTACATATGTACAGCGTGTGACAAAAGTTTTCATCAACAATGTGATTTAACTAGACATGAGCGGGTACATTCTGGTCAGCTACCATTCAGCTGTTCACAATGTCAAAAAGGTGAGACTCAGTTTTATTTATTTCTAAACAGTTTTAGGCTATTTCAATTAGGATTATTAAAATCTGGACAAGTTTTAGTGATCTTACGAGGCATGAGAGGGTTTATTCTGGTCAGTCATTCTAAACATTTTTAGGCTATTTCAATTAGGATTATCAAAATCTGGACAAGTTTTCATCAAGGATGTGATCTTACTAGGCATTAGTTGGTTTATTCTGGTCAATCAGTTGTTCACAATGTCAGAAAAGGTGAGCTTCAGATTAGTTCATTTCCCAAACTATCTTAGGAGAGACTTATTCAAAGAAATTTTGACTAGTCAAAAGAATTTGTAGTGTCATTGAATAATTTAACTAAATCTTGATTCATCATTTTACATTTACTAGCTTCAAGTTTTATATACATGAGGGGTTGTATGTTTACTGAAACCCAAAAGTTCCTTTTCAGTGACAAAGGGCATATAAAAGCTCTTTTAACCCTTTCTCAAGCAAGACCTGGTTTTGATGTCCCTTATAGAAAATGCTAGGGAAAATATTGAGGCAAAAGAAGAAACTGCTGATAACCAGCAGTTTCTCCTTTAGCCTCAATATTTTCTTGGCTATATCACACACAATTTCAATCTATATTAACATCCATTTTGGCGTCTGCAACAGCTTTTGATTTGGACCTGCCTAAAATTTTGTTGTTTGGAAAGGGTTAATCATATTGGTGGAAGATAATTTACTAATATAGGATTAGTCAACAGTCAAAGGGAGATAATGTATTCTAAATGATTGGAAGCTGGAAGGTTTTGCTTCCTGTTCAGTCTTGTTTTCAGTACAAAGTTGGACTTGAGAAAGTATTGAATACCATGTTAATTATGCTCCCCGACAAAATTTTTGGGCTGCGTATAGTCACCACACTGCCCTTCTGTCCATCCGTCTGTATGCCCCCTCCCCTAATCTTTTTAATTTCTTACCTGTAGATGTCTCTGCCTCTAGAAACTGGATGAACCATTTTGGAATAAACTGATCTGGTATCTACTTTCATCATGACACATAATGTCACTGAATACTTTGGGAATATTTTACATTACATTTACCTAATGTGTATGCACTATGTACTTAAATTTGTTTTGAGCCACAGGGCGGATTTGATGCAGTGGTAACATGGGGGACTTGTATTTATCCACAGCCTCACCAGTCTTTCAGACTGCAACTTTAAACCAAGGTCTTGTCTCCATATTTCTTTTGCTGTTGAGTGGGATGTCAAACTCCTTTCAATCCAATTGTTTCAAGCCTATTTTTACGATTTCAATTAGATCTATGTTGACATTCACGAATGGATTCATGAATTATCCTATGCCCACATGACTTTTGACGACCCACTAGGCAAAGGCTTTGAAAAAGATTGTTAAAAATGAAGAAATTGCTTGTGACCAGCAATATCTTTTTTCCACAATATTTTCTATCCAGAAAGACCAAAAAAAGGTACAATTTCCAACCACATGAAATTGTAGTCTGCAACATATTTGAATTCGGAAGAGTCCAAAATTTATACTAGTAATAGATCTAGGCACAGATACAAAATTATGACTTCACATGTGTTGTATGATTTCTGTATAAAAGTGACTTGATCGGACATGAGAAGTTTTACTGTTGTAACTGTGTCATGTGCTTCCTTGCTATGTCAGATTATGGCTTTCTATGGGTCCATTGCAGGATTCTTACGTAAAAGTGACTTGGCAGGACATGAGAAGTTTCACAGGAAAGAGAAAACCCACAAGTGTAGTAAATGTTCAAAATCTTACTTTCAGTCAGGTAAGGCACATAATGTTTCTCTATAACAAACATAGACCACTTTGCAACAATGAACATTGTTATGGGCATTTCTCTGTTTCTTTCAAGATTTTCTATGCTTTTCATGCTATTATCTTAGTGTGTTATCAAGACACAATTCTACTACAGTTGACACTTATTGTCTCAATATCAGAATAAGCTAAGTGGCGACTGTAATTAGGTCCAATTGAAGAAGAGTTATAGATGGCAAGATGTCTCTGTTCAAAAAAGATTCAAAATAAAAACGAGGAAAAGCTAATGATTACATGTACTTCTTTATTTACAAAATGTACAAATCTAGACGACAATAATGGACAAAAACGCTTTTTTGCAGCATTATGTACATGTAACAAATATTAAAATGGTATACACTTTGGGTATAGATCTTTAATTGTTAACATATCATTTATAAAGTATCCAAGGCACAAAAAATGTACAACATTAGACTTAAAACAATATATTAGCTACTTTAAATGAGAAAGAAAGGCTACTTATCCTTGTTTTGGTATGAATTTGTGGAGTTAATGAATGCAGATTTTGTCCCGTACTTTTTTGTGTGTATTTGAATCAAGGTAGAATACCCGTAATGTGGCCATTTTGAGATTCATAAAATATCACCTTCTGTCGAGCAGTGTCATCCCAACATATTCGGGCGTGGTCGTAATCAGTCAGCAGCTGAAAGTTCCACCGCCAATGTTTTCGACGTCCCCAGAATAATTCTGGCGATGCGAGAATCTCATTAGGGGTGGCCTACCTTAATCAACTGACCATTGCTCCTCTGCTATGAGCTGATAAATGTATCTATTTTATATTTGAGACAAGAATCTTAATGATATTACAGTTTATTGAAACAATAATAATTGTGTAAAAATGTTTCCTGTTTATCTACTACAGGTGATTTACAGCGACATATAAGACAGATCCACGAAGATTCATGTCAGTTTCCTTGTTTATACTGCTCAAAGAAGTACACCGCTCAACGATCATTATTTACACATGTTCGCAGTAAACACATGCAGCAAGGATCAACCATCCCACAGAAGGCGTAATTGTAGTACAGATACAGCTACAGATAGGAGTGGGTAGTGGCTTTTCTAAATGCAATATTTCATGTACTGTTCATCAAATCCATTGTTGTGGGTACTCATTGGAATCGTCTCATCAAGACGATTCCAATGAGTACCCGCAACATTGGGTTTGGATTTGAAATAACCAAATTAGATTGCATTTACGCCTTCTTTATCTGTTTCTCTCAGTGAAATATTAATACTCTCCCAAACAGCAGCATTTTAAGGTGGTCCAATTTAAAAGATAATAGATCTACAGACTACTAAAAAGATGTTGGTAAAGATATCATTTGTGTATGATAAAGCAAAGAAAATATTGAGCCAAAAGGAGAAAGTGCTGGTTACCACCATTTTCGTCTTTTGCCACAATGTTTCCCAAACCATTTCTGTTAGGGACGTCAAAAGCATGTATTGTTTGGGAGAGGGTTAAAGGTGCCATGCTACATTTGTATTTTGTCGAACATACAAACATGTATGAAAATATTTTCAAGAAATATCCTACGAATGAACCGATTATTGCTTTCTGTTCTTATGCCTGTAGATCAAGCATGGGTCCTTTTAACCCATTACAAGACGGCAAAATTTTACACTTGTCCAAATCCAAAGATGCTGCAGACGACAATTTCAAGTTGATGAAATTTTAAAAATCTTTTCATATTGGGTTAGAAAACGTTGTGGAATATAAAAAAATGCTTGTCACAACCAATTTCTTCATTTTCCACAATGTTTTCATAAGCCTTTTGTTGTGAGGGAGTCAACAGACGTCACTGTGCAGTAATGGGTTAAGACATTCTCAAACATAAGTAAATTAGACCGTTTCAATTTGAAGGCTGCTGCAGATGACGAAATGGAAGTTGAACAAGACATAATTTAAACATGATATAGTGTAAAATATATTGAGACAAAAGGAGAAAATGCTGATTATCAGCAGTTCCTTCTTTTGACTCAATGTTTTCTCCAGCATTTTGTTTTAGGGACGCCAGAACAAAGTCTTGTTTTGGAAAGGGTTACTAGACCATTGTGAATGAGACACTTTACAGAAAAATCATTAACTTTCTTATAATAATGTCAATGTAAATTCTATCATTTGGGATAGCAACAACACAATAAAATTGCCAAAATAGTTCTTAGCTGGTTTTCGTGTCGCTTTTGAGATAACGCTTTTAGAGCATTTAGAGTAAAGAAAAAAATCTGAAAACCAACATTTTCTCCCAGCCACAGAGAATTAGTTTCTTAGTGTGACATACATTAGTATATATGGTGTCACTCCTCAACGAAACGGCCCTATTAAATATATAGTAAAATGGGTCAATTTGGCAGCTTCTAGCTTCTCTCAGAAGTCTTTGTGGCACATTTTACTTAGTCTGCTTAATAGACCATTCATTTGTTTTTGATTAAATACCAAGAAAGTGGTATCAATAGCACCATCAGCTAAAATCGCGCACCCGTGAACACAGCCACCCTTGCAATTTGCCACCTCTTTTCGAATCTGCATGTGACACGCCCCCATGAAAGGTCACGACCGCGCAAGAAACTAGTTCCCGACAAATTCATTAAAACACATCCTAGCAGTACACTGATGGTCTGCCAGTATGCAGAACCACATTTCATGCATCTGCCTATTCTATAGACACAGATTCAATGCAACAAAAGGAGCGAATCAGTTTTTGACGGAACTATGTTTGTATACTACGACCCAGAAGCATTTCCCGTTGTGGAGTGTCTCCTATATCGTCGGCGTTATTACAAAACCTCGTTACTCCAGCTTTATTCAAGCTGGAGTTACGAGGTTTTGCAATAACAGCGCCGATATATACGAAATATGTATGTCATGAATCAGTCTTGATTAATACAATCACGGACCGTGCTTATTACACGCCAGTCATGGTAATCTGTCCGGTAGCAAGTTTCTGTATCCTCACTCCAGCAGCTTCAATCACACAATTATGACATTATATTCCGTCACAGATCTCTCACATTTGAACCGGGATCTGGAAAAGTGACTCTGCACCCATTCGCTTAAAATGACGCTTTTTCACGCCCCACAAGATAACCAACTTTAGAAAATTTTGTGGGAAATGAAGAAACTGCTTGTGACAAGGAACTTCTTCGTTTCCCACAATTAGTCTACGGACTCTAATTCGTACGGGCTCTAGAAAATGGTTTTGATGGCATTCTTTGTTAATGCTCGGCATCCATGCTAGTAATATTCTTTGGGGTATGACAAAACCTCATAGGGTGGATGCCCAGTCTGAAACTTCGAATTAAGGTCACAGCAAGGTCAAAGGTCAAATGGGTACAATTTCATATTAAAATAGTCATTGTAATAATTTTAATTGCTATACATGCTGCATTATTTGTGCTAAATTTGCTGAAAACTGCATCAGAGACATAATTTAATGAAAAGATGAGTTTTTGTGAATATTTTGACTATTAAGGGATAGAAAAATGTACTTTCCAAGGCTAAAAATGGTTTACCTCTGAATATTTCTGACGTTTTCAGTCTTTTTTCAACGGTATTTGCCACAATGCCTCAGTTATAAGCATTTCTTAATTTGTGATTGTGTCCTCTATATTGTGTAAGGGTCTGTGTACACTTGTATTGTATATCTAAGAA
This sequence comes from Fragum sueziense, assembly GCA_963680895.1. Classification (NCBI taxonomy): domain Eukaryota; kingdom Metazoa; phylum Mollusca; class Bivalvia; order Cardiida; family Cardiidae; genus Fragum; species Fragum sueziense. The sequence continues at coordinate 4,583,698 of OY804601.1, read as the reverse complement.
TTTATCCGAGTTCTACCGTGGTCTATCTTTATTTAACCACGGTTCTGAGTAATGCAGCGAAATCTACCACAGGGTCCATAGTCGCTGAAACAAAATTCCATTCAATTTTGAAGCTCGGTAAGTGTCCCAAATGCTATCTAGCGAGCCCAGTACTCATAACATGCTATGCTTATCCAACTTCATTACATCTGCTGTAAGCATAGGCTAAGGTAACTGCACTTAAAATGCCAATATGTTCCTGTGCAGGAATGGCCGCAGAAGTTGCATCGCTTCCATAACTTTTGTTATTTCGTTGAATTGTTGCCCTCATTAACCTATATTTGCTAAAATAATTCAATGACAGTTGTCAGAACAAAAAGGTGAATCCAAATTCGCTGTTATCTTTTGTAGTCTTCCTATTGAAACGGTTTCTCTGAAGTCTATTGGTACACAATTGCATTCTAGCGATTGAAGCAGTGCTATCGTAGAGACGGATCTATAGGCGTATACGCCTATAGCTCTTAAGCGGAACTGCAGAATTATATTTGCTTGTTTCTTATGTTTCCATAACAAGACCAGTCCAGATATCAAGTTATCTGTACAATTACATTAACCCTTTCCCAAACGAGACCTGGTTTTGACGTCCCTAGTAAAAAGAGCCGGGAAAAACACTGAGGCAAAAGAAGAAAATGCTGGCTATAATTATGATACACAAAAATATTCCAGTATTCATAAAGATTCGTTTTGTAGGCTGCAGGAGCTTCCAAATGGGAGAAATCGTTAACCTAAGTAGGCGAGCAGCTGGAGGCTCGGTAAGGGTGTTGTGGTAGTACTGGTTTGAGTGCTGTGGTAGTACTGGTTTGAGAAACAACAGGAATCCATGGGTAGGTGCTCCAGCCGCCGCGATATGACCCTGGTAGTTGCAAATGGCGCAAAACCCCTATAAACTCAAACCAAAATGGGAACCCAAGAGATTCAGTTGTTTGGGAAAAAGTTAGAGTTACCTATAAATATGACGACAAAACAATCAATGAAAAATGATGACATTTAGCCCTAGTGCCACAGGCGCCTCAAGATAAGACACCCGAAAGGTCGAATAATGACAAGGAATTAGTCGTCCGTCCGTCAGTCTGCTCCTCCATCTGTATGTTAGCAATTTCTTGGGTGCGCAACTCCTCTTACAGTTTCTATTTGAAGATAATCAAACTGGAATATCTGTTCATCTTAGAGGCATTTTGTCTTTAGAACACTCAAAGTACTCAGCTGTCTTTCAGGTCTTTCAATCTGAGTAAATCGACTTCCCTATGACCAGCCTTAAACGGAAATTTAAGATACCATGAACAAACACTTTGGGGTAAACAGCAAATGTTCAGCAATTTTGGAAAGGTGCACACTGCCATGAATGATATGGGGAATCATTTTTAAGAAGAACATTCTGATTTGCTAACTCTTTACCTGAAGATAATAGTCACTACTTGGCTTCTTTTGAATAAGGTAAACCAGAATATGCTCCTTGTGGTCAAAAGTATTATAGGGTTTTAAAATAAAAATTGTCAGTCTTTCTCAAACTTGTTTATAGCTTGCAAATCACGAGGAAGCTACCTCATAGAATTCTCTCATTATGAAAATCAATCTTTTCCATTTGTACTTGGTGGGAAATTAATATTTCACAGCAGTACTGAGTTCCAGCTTGCCTCAGTTCTAGGAACCAAAATTGCAGCTCCAGATACAAAAACAAAAGTCTATGCTATCATAATTGATGGATCAGCTGTGATAAACACATAGCCGCTTCGTACCTCCAAATGCTTTAGGAACAGGCAGCCGAATGTGCTGTTCCTTCAGTTAAACCTTCATGGGCTTTTACAGGCTAACTGATTTGGTTTGTCGATGTACACAGATACGCCATCCCAAATGCTGAAACAAAGCTCAAAGCATGGTCAAGACATCAAATACAGATTGTTTGACAAAAGCATTCCACCTTAAGTATGGCATATATTTTGTTGAGGCAATGACAACAAGACTGATTTCAACACCTTTCAGGCTGAAGATTGTTCCGATGTGTCGGCAAAATATTGTCACTGTAAATGGGAAGAAAGGGTTATAAGTGGCCAGTCTTGAGGGAATTGCGCCTTGTAATCTTGAATATACATATGATTGATTATCAAAGTCAGGTTTGAGTTTATTTGGGTTTTACGCCGTTTTCAACTACCAGGGTCATATCGCGGCGGCTGGAGCACCTACCCATGGATTCCTGTTGTTTCTCAAACCAGTACTACCACAACACCCTTACCGAGCCTCCAGCTGCTCGCCCACTTAGGTTAACGATTTCAAACCCATTGGTGGGTGACAATTTTGTCAGAAAGGATATTAGCCGCGGCCGGGTATCGAACCCAGGACCTCTCGAATGAGGGTCAGATGCGCTACCAACTGCGCTAAGGCCGCGGCCCATCAAAGTCAGAAGCACAGACGTCCATATGATAATAACCAGTGTATTTCAAAGACTAAATGATATTGGTATTGAGAAGCTTTCGTTTAAGGTATAACCTTATGCTAAACACCCCTACATAATTTTAATGCACTTGGGTTTTTAGGGAAGAAAGAGAGAGTCTTTCGTGCTTTCACTGGCCGTGATGTTGTTTCAGCTTTACGGTTATAGGACAAGGGGCCCAGTTCTTTTCTTTTTATCATAAAAAAGCTATATGATACATAATGCCCACAACTAGTGCAGTTTTGGAAAGGTCTACTTTGTACCACTGCGGTCAAATAACTATACCCAAAATGGGAGTACTAAACCTTCCTAAATAGGAATGGAAGCAATGAAGAATCACATAGCATATTTTCTGGATTTGGATTTACTTGCGTCAATTGTTGTGGGTACAAGAAGTCATGCAAAGATTGATGCTATAGGCTTAGCCTATGCATCCCTGGATTGTGCAGATGTAAATTCTGACGTTCCAAGATATCATAGTGGTGAGCTATGCACGCTACGATTTAAGGAGACTAATGTCAGGTAATCTATGCATACAGGCTTACGAGCATACGTCTTACATCACATTATTTCTGACCAAAATGAAAGGAAACATAGAACTGGTCTTAACACTTCCTATTGAGAAATATTTCACCATAACCATGACTAGAAACTAAAAGATTGCGTTTTGTAGTAGAAAGCCTGCATGAATTGTAATACAATTGTCTGGACAGAAACAATGTGCCTCTAGGTTGATAAATTCTCTTTTTTTGCCAAAAAGTATTGTTCACAATAATGAAAATAGTAATTGCATCCATAAAACTTTCAAAATTATGTCATCTTGTGTTTAAGAACATACATTTTGTTATAAAAAGCGGCCAACCATATCAGATTTTATAGTAAAAATGGTATTTTCCACCCGTCAATGGCTGCCATCTTGGAAAATGGTGGCCATCTTGTAATTTTTGTGCACAAAACATGCTAAAAGTCTGTTTTCTCATGTTTGGAAACATTCATTTTGTTGTGAAAAATAGAGAAATCGGCCAATTATATTAGCTTTTATGATAAAAGCGGTATCTTTCACATTGCAAGAGCGGCCATCTTGAAAAATTGCGGCCATCTAGACTTTTTGAGTGGCTAATGAGTTTTTATTAAACTGTATGGTCTTGTCAATGTATGTGCCAAGTTTGATGCTTGCATCATAATGAGCATGATTTTTGCACTTATCTACTTAGCTTTTTGCTTGTTTCGCACGTTTGAACGTAATTTACCTGTGACCTCATTCTGACCTCGAATTCGAAACAGACACTAAGCATACATTCTAACTTTGTTTAAAGTGGTCTAGAATATTTCTAACATTACTACCTTTAGTTACAAGAATGCCTTGGATTATTTGTGTGTAATAAAAGAAGTAAACATTTTACTCAAGTTCAATCAAAATTTCGTTTAGTATCATGCTTTATTTTGTTATTGGCCTGAGGGGTTTTTAGCATAAATATGGTAAAATAGTATTTGAAAATGACAATATAGGCTCCGGGTGAGCCTCTGTCCATTCCTGATTCAATTTATTTGATTTCTTTTACATCGCTTTCATTTTGTGCGGACGCAAATAATTTGCTTTATCTACAAGCCATTTTTTCTTGATTTTTGCACTCATTGACCTTTGACCTCACTGTGACCTTAAATCGAAAAATCACGCTGGGCATCCACCCCTATCTTGTTTGTAATAGTCTAAGGAACAATTCTAGCATGGATGCCGAGCATTAACAAAGAATGCCATCAGGAGTCATCGTAGGATTTAGAGTCCGTAGACTAAATGATTTTTACACAGAAAGACAAACATGTAAAATATCATAAACTGGAAATTGTGGCCTGCCTAAGCATAGTCTGACCATGATCTATTCTGCTCTCAGATAGAAGCTACAGTTAATACAGGCGCTGGTTGAGAACAACACATATTTTGATCAGACTTTGTATTCACAGGCCGATCTGGATCCATATTGGTCTCAAATGCCAGAAGCGTAGTGTGTGCATGTCACATTCTTTGAAGGGTTGACCTGCCTAATTTGTCGCATCACTATCCATATTGGGCTAATATTGATACGCATTTCATAGGTGCTGGTGTATTGAGTTAGTTTTCGACAAGCCACTGAACGTAAGATAATTGTGTCCCAAGGGTCTCATTTTCCCGATACCGATCCATTTTCCTTCTTTTATTTCCTACATAGCGGCAGTTTTCTGACATACTGCATGTTTTGTATACCACACGGCAGGTCATATATCTCACTTCCCTCCAGATATAGTTCATGATAAATGACCTGGGAGAGCTCCTCTAGCAGTTAGCTAAAGATGCTCTACCAGGTCATATATCATGGGCTATACATGTCGGGGTTGTTTATTTTCTACATAGCGGCAGTTTTCTGACGTACGGCATGTTTTGTATACCACGCGGCAGGTCATATATCTCACTCCCCTCTAGGTACATGTCGGGGTTGTCGCTCTTCTCCTCTGGGGACTTCCAGGCAGATATACCACGCTCATCTTCAGTACCTATGAACAGATTTGCAAATGGCATTTAAGTATGTATATAGATCTACTAGTGATAAAATGAGCCGGGATGTGGGGGAAATGCCTTTTATCCTTTAACACTACCGTGTTTTCACCTCAGTCAGTGTCTAAAAGTGTTGCCTAATCAAGAAACCATACTGCGCTCATAGAGTAGCGTCAAGCCATGTTAGAGATATTTGAGAACAACGTGGATCACGATAAGACTGTGTGAATGCATTGACTAATCTGAATCCAAGTGGGTCTCAAACGTCATAAGGAACCTTTCTCTAGACCCTCGCCCATTTATGGGTGACAAATTGCCGCTGTTACGTGTCTCGAATAAGGATTCGGTGTAGGAGATTTATCAATATATCCGTTACATGCAGAGAAGACAGGTCCAACATACCAGTGAAACCGTCTTTCATCCAGCTATTATTCCTCCTACCAAACTTATTTTGTTTCACATCGTGGAAGCGTGCTCTATAGGCTATTAATACACCAATATGCCTATAACAGATCCAAGCTTCGCTTTTATTTACGTTCAGACTTAATATTACATGATATACTACTTAGGTATGTCAGCCGTGAACTTTGCCCTTTCCGAACCGCAAAAATGGACTGTTTCAATTCAACAGCTGCAGCAGACAACAAAGTGGACACTTATATGAATAAATTTCATATATATCGTAGCGCAGTAAATATTGAGGCTAAAGGAGAAAAGTGTGGTTACGCTTATCTGGGTTGTACAATTAACAGAAATGTCCGTAGTCGAGGCGTAGAGCGTCGGCCTTGCGACTAAGAGGTTCCGAGTTCGATCCCCGGTAGCGGGGGTTGTTCAAGGCTTCTCATTGGCCCACACATTCGGCGCGAGTACTGGTGGATTTCCAGGAAGCTCAATCGAGAGGGATTAAAATAAGTTGAAGAAACTTACTTCCCAATCGATGTAAAATAAATGCGTTCAAAGGAACGTCTGAAGAAGATACATGATTTGTGAATCAAAAACTTTAGTAACAAACCTGGTACTGTATTATCGAGGAAGCACGCGAGAAACCCTCCAAAGAAATTGGGATTACCAAGAAATAACAACACCAGTTGATCTACCACGTCGTTCCCTGAAAACAGTATGCATGCATGTGAATAGGAATCTGAAAAGGGGCCTAAACACCCATTACTGCACAGTGACGCCTTTTGACCCCCTCCTAAGAAAATAGTTGGGAAAACATTGTAGAAAATGAAGAAATTGCTTGTGACAAGCAATTTCTTCATTTTCCTCAATGTTTTCCAACCCAAAATGGAAATATTTTTAGAATTTCATTAATTTGAAATTGTTGTCTGCAACGTCTTTCAAATTGGATTAGTCCAAAATTTTGTCGTTTAGTAATGGATTAATGGCATGTTAGGCCTGAATGGATCCAGATCAGGTGTAGATGTATGTGTGCAGTCTAATCTGGATGCGTTATTCTCTCCAAGAGTTTTAACAGTTATTTATGAAATTACAGTCGACACTCGTTATGTCGACATCGGATAAGTCGAATTTTTGTTTTAGTCGAAGTTCCAATCGGGTCCCGTCCTCATCCATATATATAGATGGCTAGATGAATATAGCCATTGAAATATAGTAGGAAAAGGATAGAAATTGCTCGAACAAGCAATTTCTTTCCTTTTCCTACTATATTTCAAAAGTAATCGTCCTTGGTTAGTTTCAAAAACATTCAAATATCAATGTTAACGAAACCGAACAAAATCGGATGAGTCGAACTCCGGATATGTCGAGGTATTTTGACGGCCCGTCCGATTTCGACACAACAAGTGTCGACTGTATCAAAGAATAACATGGATCTTAATCAGCCTGTGAGTATACTCAGGCTGGTAGGGATTCGTATGCACGCAATCTGAAAAAGATCCACATTTTCCTTTGATGTCTTCCTCATACCCTGTGTTTCTGCAATAAACTACACTTGTTGGGCTTCGAGTATTGCCAAATACAAATTTAGTGCATTAAACATAAACAAGACTTTCACGAACGGAGAAATGGAAGGTTTGTCGAGCTTTATTTCAGTTAGATTAATTTTATCGGGGGCCTATCAAAATTAGATGAAGAAATTGGATCTTTGACCATTTAACTCTTTCCCAAACAAGACCTGGTTTTGAAGTTACCCCCCCCCCCCCCGGTACTAATAGAAAAGACTTGGGAAAAAATTGAGATTGAAGAAGAAAATGCTAATAATCAGCATTTTTCCCTTTGTCTCAATATTTTCTGAGCTATATCATGTACAAATCTTACATGCATCAACATTCTTTTTGTTGTCTTCAGCAGTTTTTAAATTAAAGTTGTGCCGTTTGGGAAAGGGGTTGATGATGTATGTATTGGACTGATTATGTAGGGAATACCTGTTTGCACCTTCTCGCTGTTTGCCTTTATCCAATCCGGTACCATAATTCCCACAAAGATGGCCATACCAATGATAGTGAGGTTCCTGGTCGAGTTCAAGTCCAGCACCTGTAAGTTAGTCAGGTTAAACCCGACAAAAGCCCCCACGATCGTGATGAGACTACCGCCGAGTACCGGGTATGGAATACTGACGAAAACGGCACACACTTTAGCTAGAATGCTCAGTAAGATGTAGATGAAGGCCAGGCCGATGAACACACGCCGGCTAGCTACCTGAAAATAGGGAAAATCTTGGAAAGTAAACAAAATATTCAGACTTTGACATTAAACATGGCATCTGATTAAAAAATATAAAAATAGTGCACAATTTGTCACTAATACTCGCACACCATTGTGTTTCAACATGTAACTTCTAACAAGTAGATCGTTTCGATGAAAATTGCATTATTGACCCATCCTAAACAGTGACGCTTTTTAATGCCCTATAAAACAAGGGTTTTGAAAACATTGAGGAAAATGAAGAAATTGCTTGTGACAAGCAATTTCTTCATTTCCCACAATGTTTTCTATACGAAACACAAAAAAGTCAAATCCATGCACTTGATAGAGTTTTCTACAACACCATTGAATTTGGACCTGTAGGTTGGTCAGGTTAAACCCGACAAAAGCCCCGACGATCGTGATGAGACTCCCGCCGAGTACGGGGTATGGTATACTGACGAAAACGGCACACACTTTAGCTAGAATGCTCAGTAAGATATAGATAAAGGCCAGGCCGATAAACACACGCCGGCTAGCCACCTAGAAAAATATAGGGAACATCCAGGAAAGTAAAACCTATCATTTTGAGACAATGATTCATTAGATATACATGTATATGCTCAACGGATTAAAAGAACGTGAAATTGGTGCATATAGTGTTACTTCTATTCAACATTGGGTTCCAACACCATTGGTCAAACACATATCTTTTAACAGGTAGGTCTAGATCGCTTAGTTAGCAATTGCGTGATAAAAAAAAAGATCTGACGTGATAATCAAGAACACATAATTTTGGAAGAGAGAGAAAGGGTGAGTGTCAATAAGGCTCTTCCCGTGACCCAGCCCGATTTTCTCCATTTTCGCCACACATGACCACTAACATATTGACCTTATGTAGACTAAGTACCAACTTGAACGGAGCATTGCTTTGTAAGATATATTTAATCAAAATGGGTGGGGTAAGTCACTCACTATGCCAATAGATGGTAATCAATGTCTTAAAGTTTTACTAACAATTTATAACTTGACAAATGGTGATGCAGTGAAATGTATGTGTCATGCACTTTGAATACATGTTGTTGTTTATTCAATTGGATGCCATATACAGGAGAAAAGGGGCATTAAACATGTTAATGAATTTTCAGGATTTTTGGATGGACTAACTTTACGAAAAACCACTACAAGGTTTTATTTCTCATTTCATTTGATTCATTTTTCTGGTAGTGAATGAAGATATATTACGATACTTTGTAATATGAAAAATTTCAAAATGGCTTTTGTATGTTCTGGATTACTTGCCCTTGATTTCTTGATAAAAATGCCAAAAAATGTAAAAAGTATAATGAGCGTGTCGCTAAACATGGTCTACACTACCTTCGTCATGCCAATGGCTCCTATGTTTCCCCCGTACGTAGTGGTACCGTGCCCCGTACCCATGATCCCCGCCAGTATGGTACACAACCCCTCTATAGCTATACCCCTGTTTACCGCGTGATTCGGCGGCGGAGGAACACGGCACGTGCTCGCCGTGGCAAAATAGTCCCCTAGAGAGTCGAGGATGGACGTGAGAGTTGCGATCAGAAAACCAACCAGACAGTTCATACTGAACTCGGGCCAGCCAAAATGTCCTGAAGTAGACAAAGTAAATGGTGTTGTCATAGAATTTGTAACTCTTCGTAGTTAGCTCGATAAGTCATTTCACTGGTATTAAAACAGATTCAACATAACAAGGGTGTACAAAAAATCATTGCTCTACAGTTACAAATGTCCAAACAATGTCCAAGCAAAACTTAGACAATGAATCTAATAAGCAGGCCTATATGGCCTATACCGTGCGGATGATGCAGGATTTCTGTGACGGGGGTTCGATTATCCGAATAGGGAGGTTCGTTTTCCAAATATAACACATATTTGACTGAATTTCTGCATTAAAATGAAATAATCAGAATGCAGATGATGTTGCAAATTGCGCTGATACAGCAGTAAATCTTCAAAGGCAACTTAACGTAATTGATGAATTCTGTACCGAGACTGGTATGCAAGTAAATTTACAAAAATCAGAAATTATTGTTTTTCGAAACGGGGGACCTTTACGGGATAGCGAAAAGTGGATATTTAGAGGTGAACCTGTTAGAATTACGTCAGTTTATAAATATATGGGCTTATTGTTTACCCCGAAATTATCATGGAACATGGCTAAAAGGAAACTTGCTGCACAGGCTCGTAAAAGTATTTTCCAAATTTATAAGTTTCAGAAACCTTTTGGCAAATTTTCATACAGAGAATATTTTAAAATTTTTGACACAATGGTTATTCCTATACTTTCTTACGGAGCAGAAATCTGGGGTTATGAGTATTCAGAAACTATTGAGCACATTCAGTTTAAGTATTGCAAGGACTACCTTGGCCTAAGTGCTACTGTTAATAATGCTATGGCTCTTGGAGAGTGTGGCAGATTGCCTATTGCCTATCATTACCATATAAAATTTGTCAAGTACTGGTTGAGACTTATAGAAATGAATCCCAGGAGATACCCAAAAAATTGTTACAATATGCTAAAACGATATGATGAGCTAGGAAGAATAAATTGGGTTTCAAAAATTAGACAGTTTTTATTCACTTACGGATTTGGTGTAGTTTGGATATCACAAGAAATTGGCGATACATCTCATTTTATCAAAATTTTTAAACAAAGACTTCAAGACGTTGCCATGCAAACATGGCACAGTGATATTAACAATTCTTCCAGATGTGATTTTTATAAAAAATTTAAAAGTTTATTGAATGTTGAAAAATATATTACATTGGATATACACCCTTATCATAAACGCTCACTATCTCGATTTAGATGTTCAAATCACAAATTAAATATTGAAATAGGTAGGCACTTCGGTGTAACTAGAGAAGATAGAGTATGTATTTATTGCTTCTCAATCAAAAATGAATTAATTCTAGATGACGAATTCCATGCATTCTTTATTTGTGAAAAATACAAAGAAATTAGAGATTTATATTTATTATCCTGGTATAAGGGAAAACCAACTAGAGAAAATTTGAATTCTATATTTAGTAGTCAAAATTCGAATACGATCAAGAACGTGTCTTTTTATGTGACAAAACTGATGGAATTGGTATAATTTTGCACATTACTGTAATTGTATTTGTTGTTTTGTAAATGTAATGCTTGTATTGTGGGCCAGAGGCCTAATTACGTAATAAAGAATATTGTATTGTATTGTATTGTATAATCAGGCTACAGAGGAGAGTTCCCCTCGAGCCTCCTCTGGATCCGTCTTTTAGGGCCCTCAGGGCACGACTTTCTCAAGGGAGCTATTGTGATCTTTCAATGTCCGGCGTCCGTCTGTTCATCTGTCCGTCTGTCCGTCACGGCATCAACAATGTCTTTAAACGACATCTCCTCCTAAACTTTTGAGTCAAAATCAACCAAACTTGGCAGAAATGTTCCTTTGGTAGTCCCTTATAAAAACGGCTAAAAGAACTGAAATCCATTAAAACCCTAGTTGCCGTGGCATCGGAAAATGGGAAATTTCACAAAAGCTAAAAAATTTCTTTAAACGACATCTCCTCCTAGCCTAAAAAGTTAAAATCAAACTTGGCAGAAATGTTCCTTAGATGGCCCCTTATTAAAATTGCTAAAAGAATTGAAATCCACTGAAAACTCTAGTTGCCGTGGCTACGGAAAATGGGAAATTTCTTTAAATTCAAAAACTTTCTTTACACGACAGCTTCTAAACTTTGAGGTCGAAATCAACCAAACTTGGCAGAAATGTTCCTTTGGTAATCCCTTATAAAAATTGCTAAAAGAATTGAAATCCATGAAAAACTCTGGTTGCCGTGGCAACGGAAAATGGGTAATTTCTTTAAAATTCAACAATGTCTTTAAACGACATCTCCTCCTAAACTACATAGTCAAAATCGACCAAACTTGGCAGAAATGATCCATGGGTGGTCCCTTATAAAAATTGCTAAAAGAATTGAAATCCATGAAAAACTCTGGTTGCCGTGGCAACGGAAAATGGGGAATTTAAATCCCAAAAATTTCTTTAAACTACAGCTCCTAAACTTCTGGGTCGAAATCAACCAAACTTGGCAGTAATGTTCATTGGGTAGTCCCTTATAAACATATAGCTAAAAGAATTGAAATCCATGGAAAACTCTGGTTGCTGTGGCATTAGAAAATGGAAAATTTCATAAAAGCTCATCAATTTCTGTAAACAACATCTCCTAAATTACATGGCCAAATTCTTCTCTCGGACAAAAATGCGTAACATATGCAAAGTTATTTGGCATTATTAAAACATTACTCAGGCGAGCGATTTAGGGCCCCCAGGGCCCTCTTGTTTAACAAAAAACACGTATTTTATCTGTATGTGTGGATATTTATCGATACCTGGATAAGGTATGTAGATCCACTCAGAACGTTCGATGACGTCTGACATGGCGTCAGTTCTAGATTTGTACGTGACGTCATTCATGTCGTCTGTAAGCGCACCTGCTGACGTCATGGCACCGCATACCGCCCAGCCAATCAAAATTGCAAACAAAATCTGAAAATGGAAGATTCAATCTATAATCTATATGGATACCACTTTCATGTAGGCATAGATCGAGATATTTGTAATTCTGATAAAAGAAGCTGCTAGATCTAGCTGACATTCATTAGATAGGCCTACCATATGTCATGTATGCAACAATTTGTCTACATTGGCAATGTTCCACCTTTTAGCAAACTAATGATGACACATTGATATTGCCAAAAGGAATATAATTTGAAGCCAGTGATATACGTGTGTATTATATACTCAGCAAAAGAGCTAACGCATCACTCTTTAAAATTGCATAACTTCTTCATTGTCAAACATTTAGATTTATAATTTGGCATATGTTTATCTCACAAGTTTCTGCACTCATTCATAAAACTATTTCTAAGTTTTCTCTCTTATGTGACCGCGTCATACCAAAAGGGGACCAAAACAGTTTTTCGGCTCGTGTAAAGTGTGATCTTTTTCAATCATTTTTGTTTGAATTGATTTTGAAAGCTGGTTTATTGTGAAATTAAAGTCTGAAAAAATTGATTTTCTATCTAACATAACAAGGGCTGTTCGGGGACAACGTAGCTCGCATAGACGCACATTTTTGAAAGAAAATGTAAATTTTTCAAGGTCAAGGTCACAAGGTTAACTTTTATAGTCTCGAGTGAAAGGTCTTGGTGGGACCTGACTATGTGTGAAATATCAAGACTGCATCTTATTCAGTTCATAAGATAGATAGACCGATACGTTTTTGTCTACGTAACCTACGTCGCCGTCGACGCCATCAATGACATCAACGACACTAGTGATGTAACAATGCCTCTGTGGGAATACATTACGCGCCCATAATTTTTAAGTGTTATAGCCGTCGGTTTGTTAACGGAAGGGCAACTTTTTATAACAGAAACTCTTTCAGCCAATACAAAAGGTTTGAAAGTTATGCGTGAATTTTCCATTTTATTCCAATTTCAGACTTTATGAATTTTAGAATTAAGGGTGGCCTTATTTAAAGTTCAAAATTTCATAACTTATCAAATGGTGGTAGTCAGCATGTGCAAATTTTGAACGTACTCTTTAGATTCGTTAAAAAATATTAACAAAGATCTGAGTGATGCGTTAGCAGTTTTGCCGAGTATATATCGAGACCCCTAATGCTATTCCACCCATAATAAACCCTCTCCCAGACGACAGTATTCTTTACCAACTCCAACTTCACGAACTTGTAATATCTGACTTACAGCGAACACCTGATGTAGCGGATACCATAAGATATGAAATCGTCTTTTTCTCGTCCACATGGGTATCGGCATAGGCTTGTGGCTGTCATATGTTACTGTAAGTTAACACGGATTTTAATCAGACTGACATAATTATACTTACAGCGAACACTTGATGTAGGGGATACCATAAGATATGGAATCGTCTTTTTCTCGTCCACATGGGTATCGGATTGTAATCAGACTGATACTTACAGCGAACACCTGATGTAGCGGATACCATAAGATATGGAATCGTCTTTTTCTTGTCCACATGGGTATCGGCATAGGCTTGTGGCCCAGATAGAGCGACAGGGTCAAACTTATAACCCACGTCCTGAAACAAGAGATTACAACTTCAGGTCAATGTCCGTGTTGTTATCTATAAAAAGCTTCCCCCAAGACATTAAAAACCATAAGAGAGCAGCAAGCTGTTGATCTGACTAGGAACCGGCTAATTTTGAAACAGCATTTTCTCAAATGCTAAATGAAGAATCATTCTCAATGAGTACCTCAAATAAAAATATTTGTCTTTTGGGAATATTTTATCATCTAATAATGTGTGCTTTTCATTTCCCTATTACATTCCATATTCTAAAACCGAAAAACGATAATTTAAATTGTTTCAGTACAGCAAGTTGGAAGAACTTTGGATAGATAATTGAGTTTACGACTAATGCTGGCATTTTTTTTCTTTTTTGGAAAAAGAGGACGTTTTTCAATTAATATAAACCTACATAAATGAGAGTCCCCAGTGTGACTGGCAGTATTCCATGGCTGGTTTAACAGTGTAGATCCCCATCAGTAAGATAGTGGGCACGATGGTCACGGGCCCGATAAACCGCATTAACAAACCAAGTAATCCTGTAGCTCCGATCAGACAGTGGAACAGACCAGCCAGCATTAGAGGACCCATCATCTGTAATATTAGACAGAAATCATCAAAACAAATTCACAAAAAATGACGGCCACTACAGCATGGACCCGATTAAACTCATTGACCCTTTCCCAGGCAGCAAAATTCTATACAGATATTCTATATCTGTTCTGGTCCTAAATCAAATGTGTTGCAGACAACGATTTCAAGTGAATACAATTCTAATACATGTTATGTTCTTTTTCAGTAGAAGACATTGTGGGAAATGATGAAATTACTTTACACAATCAATTTCTTCATTTTCCACAATGTTTACTATTAAAGGCTTTATTTTGCTGTAGGTCAACAGGGTTCACTGTTTGGGAACCGGTTAACAATCCCAATAAGCCTGTATAGTTTCGAAATACCGTTGATTTAACCCATTACTGCACAGTGAGGCTCTTTGACTACTTCATAATAAAGAGCTTGAGAAAACATTGTGGAAAATGAAGAAATTGCTTGTGACAAGCAATTTCTTCATTGTCCACAGTTTTCTTCTAAAATAAAAGTCAAAATTTCATGACATTGAAACTGTCGTCTGCAACTCGATCTTTCAATTTGGACAAGCTAAAAATTGTTGTTTGGTAATGGGTTAAACATGTCTATTTCTTCTTTTTTTTTTTTTTTTGTTAAAGTTTTGTCCACTTTTTTGGATTATAGAGCAATGCATACATTTCATAAGTACCAAAAGTTTAAAACAACTGTATTTCCCTTGACCCGAAAAAGTCGCAATAAATATTATAAAAAGCTACATTTGTCAGCCTGAAAGTGACAGTTACATTTGTTAAAAACAAAAAAAGTCTTCATCCTTTCACACACAGAATGAATTTTGACAGGTCAATATTCTGTAAAAATGTCATTTCTATACATTATACAAAGAAAAACTATTGAGTGGAAATGAGTAATTGCTTGATATCAATCTATTCTTTTTGTCACAATTGTTTCCAACAATCGATTACTACAGGTGGTGTCCAATTCTCCATGATTTGGTATCTATAGACTTAAAAGAAAACATTTCCATCGAGTTATAGGAATCTTGTACAATTAAAAGTACAGAGATCTCTACACCATAGAAATTGCACATTTGAAATCTACATAGCGACGAGTGACCCAATGAGTATATTGATTGGTCAATAAATATTTTGATTTATTGTAGAGACGAATATTTAATTATGTTGAACAACGAATACAATTATACGAGCCATAATTGAGTCGGGATCTGGAAAAAGGTCCCTTATAGCATTACACACAACCATGTTTCAAGATCAGCATGTGCCAAAGTGGAGTCTGGTTTGGAATCATATGACACTCTAACAATTGCTTCGGGCCAGGAAGAAGCTTATGGAGAACAAAATGGTTCTTGACCAGACTGCATGTATACGCAGGCTGGTCTGGAACCATCTTGGGCTCAAAAGCCTTAAAGGACCTTTTTCCAGATCCTAGCTTAGATATAACCATCAAATATTAAAGTGACATTTCACGATTATTTTTACTTAAATTCTTCTTTTATTCTATCTGAAAGAGCATGTTTTCTTATGAAAATTCTAAAAATTTCAAGCCAAAATATTGAACCGTTTACGAGAAATGTACATTTTTGTGCTAAAAATTAAACAAATTGTTGTGGACAACAGTTCAGATTTATATAGAATTTGTCATTTCTGTCTCAACTTTGAAGGCGTATATTTCGCTTATAGATAACAACTTCAAAAAACTGATAGCGTTTCTACGCATTAGAATAAACACTCTTTGCATCAAGACATACTTTTAAAAAATGAAATAAATGTGAAATGTCACTTTAAGAGTACCTCTCTAACACGCACATCTATCAGCATTTCAGACAGCTCAGTCTCGGTTTTGTTTACAAATTCTGTACTGTTTCTGTCAACTTAAAATAGATAAAATTGATTGTTTTACTTCGTACAAAAATATTGCTTGTCCAAATAGATATTTCATTAATATTTTGTCATAAATTGTACTTTTATTTTCATCTGAAATAGCATGTTTTCTTAATAAAATTCTGAAAAGTTCAAGCCAAGATATTGCGCAGTTTACGAGGAATACAATATTTTTGGTTAAGATTTAACTAATCGTCGTTTACCACAGTTCAGATGTAGGCCTTAATTAGAATCTGCCATTTCTGTCTCAACTTTAAAGGTGAATTTTCTGCTTATCAGCAACATTATAGCATTTAAATGCATTAGAATAAGCAATCTGAGCATCAAGACATATGCCTACTTTAAAAAAGGAAATGATAATGCGATGTCACTTTAAGTGTCTTTACAGCTATTTCAAGATATTCAACAATGCCTTACATGTAGCTACAGCTCTTTCAAGCTGAAAAAGACGTTTTCGAACTAAAAGGTTTATATGCACATGCAATAATTTTTCACTTTACTTGCTGGAAATTGACTGAATACCATGTAGACGGCATGACATTACCTTAGATTTTAAAAGAACAAATATTAAATTTTTAAAGAACAAATTAAAAAAAAGTACGAAATCACTGCTTCGTAATTATTCTAGTCTGTGCATTTGTGTAGGTCAATTTCACATTTTGCCAGAAACCTACATGTATATGCATCATTGGCCAAGAGTGACACAGATTTAGAATCTACTTACAGACTGTATGTACATCACACCTGCCAGGGTCCATCTCTGTCAGGGCTATCAAGGGTAGAGCGTATGCGCCCGTGGGTCCCTGATACACGGGTAGCCGTATACCAAACGTGTTCTGCAGTAGAGTCGTTATGCCGTTCATCAACATGGCTGAGCTCAGCAACTTGCGTAGAAACACACCGTTCTCTAGTGCACAGGCAGCCTCCGCGACCAGCATGCACGCGATGATAGAACCGGCGATCGATACCAGGCATTGCTGAAACAGGAAAATGCGGTAAACAAACGTAGAAGCTTTTTAGTAGTATAGGAGGCCTTCCTGTTGCTCTTGAGTCAAATGTGGGAAATAGAAACGTTGACTCATAAACACGCGAACTAAAGATGCAGTCACACTACAGCGTATGGAGCCAGGGTGTGAGTAACGTATGGATTTCTGTGCATACGCTGGAGGAACGCTAGGAGTACGTTGTTATACGTTACTCATGTACGTTTTGGTACGTCGGTATACACTGATTTACGCTGAGGGTCAAAATATTCTTTGAACACGCACAAAAATCTTCAGCGTATGAAATTACGCCGAGTACGGTTCTCATACGTCGAGTAACAGCAATGCAAATATGGAGGTTATTGTGCTGCAACATCACAATATATGATTTCTGACAAGTAGCAGTTAAATGCTGCAGAAGAAGAAGAAGAAGAAGGAGAAGAAGAAGAAGAAGAAGAAGAAGAAGAAGAAGAAGAAGACGAAGAAGAAGAAGAAGAAGAAGAAGAAGAAGAAGAAGAAGAAGAAGAAGAAGAAGAAGAACAACAACAACAACAACAACAACAACAACAACAAAACCAACAACAACAACAACAACAAATGGTTGTCAAAAGTTATTGTTATTTATGCTTATGACCAATATGTGGTTGCATTTAAAATAAAGATCAGATACTTCAGGAACTGCATGTAGGCCTACATGCCTCTAGAAACACATTTTATTGTCCCTTTTTCTTTGCGCTCAACATACGCTAGGCTGACGTTCCGCAGTCGTATCTCAAGCCTGAAAGGTACGCTGATGTAGTGTACGCTACTCATAAGTAGGCATACGCCATGACTTCACTACTCATACGTTGACGGTACGCTAGGACTTTTGTTTTTCTAACCGTTGTTTGATTTGAAGTTGACCTCATACGCTTAAACGTTGTGCGTAGGCCTACACAGGCCCGTAGGAACGGGGGGGGGGGCTAGGGGGGCTAAGCCCCCCCCCCATGTTGGCCAAAAATGCCAAATTTTCTTAATTTAACACTGAAAATTTTGGGAAAATCCAAATTAGCCCCCCCCCCCCCCCCAATATTTAGGACAATGGCTTCAGCCCCCCCCCCTCCCCCCCCCCCTAATATGAAAAATTGCTTCCTACGGGCCTGCTATAGATATTTTTTTCGAAATATTTGATACGTTTCTCATATGCTGGCTCTATACGCTTTAGTGTGACTGCACCATAATTCGTAGTCTACCTCTAATGAGATTCGCTCGACGTCGGAATTATTCGGGCGTGGTCGAAAACATTCGGCGGTGAAACTTTCCACCGCCGAATGTTTACGACCACGACCGAATAGGTTCGATTACGTAACGACGACGTTCGAAAAAATCCGATATTTTGTGATTCTCAAAATGGCCATATTACGATTCTTCCTTAAGTAATTACAAAGTCTAACCATTATGTTTAGCTGGAAAGCAAAGAATACACGAAACAACACGCAGCACAACAAAGTCAATTAGGTTATTTCATCTAAGACATCCCCCCCCCCCCCCGCACACAACAGCCTCCGAAAGTCGTCCTTGGAGTCTTAAAACGCCGCTCAAACGTTTAGTATTTGTTATTTTTAGTACCATACTCTCAATCCCAAAGCGTTTTGGAAACAATACTCTCGAACCTAAAGCGTTTTAATGTTTAATGCACGTGATCTTTATCGCTGTATATTGAATGCACGTGCGTCGTCATTGTTTTCTCCACATATTTAGGGAGCCTCGTTTTGATAATGTCGATTTGTGACTATTTTTAGTAATAATTTTCATGTATACAATGTTGATTTCCCATAAACCCATCGTCTTTGCCCCCGGAAGTGTGTTCTGTGGGTACAGACTAAAACGAAAGGACCTTATTGCAGAGAATCTTCAATAAATCTGTTATTTTCTCTGTTTGTTAACGTCAAGGATTTCGTGGATTCGGATGAAATAATTATGACGACCGAACAAGATTTGTTCTATTTAGTGATGATTTTCAGGCCTGTGGGAAGCAATTTCGTAGGGGGGGGGGGGGCTAAAGCCATTGCCTGAATGTTGGGGGGCTAATTGGGATTTTTCCAAATTTTCTGTGTAAAATTAAGAAAATTCAGCATTTTGGCCAATATTGGGGGGAGGGGGGGCTAAGCCCCTAGCCCCCCCCCCCCCCCCCTTGTTCCTACGGGTCTGATTTTAGGGTCCCTGAATACAAAAAATCCCTGGCACTTTTACACGTTCTCTGCTTCAAACAAAGCTTTTCTGCCAGTACTGTTCTTGTTGTGGCACGTGAATTCCCCGCCGTGACAAAAAAAGATGTAATGGAGGATTGTCATTAATCTTGTAGATTAATTAACTGCGTACAATGTCTGCTTTTACTGTTACTAAAGAATAATAATTTTATCCTCTCACCAGCAATTATATTATGGACCTTTTTCCCAAAGAAGGCATGGTTTTGACGTCTCTTAAAGAATAGGGTTGGGAAAACAATGAGACAAAAGAAGAAAATGCTGATAATAGATAAGCATCTTCTCCTTCTGCCTCAATATTTTCTATGCTATAGTTTACATTAACCAATCCTTTTCAACTTCTGTTTTATCATCATCAGCAGCTTTGAATGTGGACAACCCATACATTTTGTTGTTTGGGAAAGGGTTAATGAAAATGATGAAATTAAAGTTATGGCGTAGGCCTACCTGGAAAGCGAAGAATACAGTAAGATGTAAGGGTGGACTGTCACTAATCTTGTAGATTAATGCACTACGCTTAATGTCCGCTGATACTATAACTATATCATCTTGTTCTGTTGTTACTTTAGGCTGTAAATAAACACAAAATTAACCATCGTCGCTTTTCAACAAAA
The DNA here is from genome assembly GCA_963680895.1 of Fragum sueziense. Lineage (NCBI taxonomy): Eukaryota > Metazoa > Mollusca > Bivalvia > Cardiida > Cardiidae > Fragum > Fragum sueziense. The sequence continues at coordinate 4,563,589 of OY804601.1, read as the reverse complement.
AACTCATAACTGCAGCTAGTTCTAAGTTGTAGATACGTGGTTGTCGTTGAAAAGCAGCGTTATATTATCTGTATCATACTGCGTAATGATTAAACTTTCTCTCAAACCTGCTTTTGACACCCTTTTTGAAAAGGGGCATGTTTCAAACAAGGAGACAATAGAACAATCTCCGAGAGTTGTCGTTCGTTACTCTCACCATACACCTCTGCAGCGTGCTGACGCCACATGTGAATGACCAGAATCTTGTCAAACCGAGGAAAATGTGTATTATTACTGTTTAACTTTTTCATGTGTAGCATAATAAAGTAGACAAAGAAACGATGATTCCGGGTACATTTCAAGGGCATTGTAACTAATTTCACCCATATACAATGGGACTATTTTCTCAAGCCTCCTTACCAATCAGAACGAAATGTACAGAAAAAATACTTCACCCTTGAAAGAATGACACCAATTTAAAATTTTTTAAAGTACTATCGTTGGAAAATGATATTAAATTTTAAGCAACGTGAAGTAATGATATATTTTTGACTTCGGAAAAGAAATATTATTTGTTATTGCCATTTTGATGTGATATAAAGTGACGTAATCTAGCAGATAATGACGCAATACTCTCTGAGCCAAAGACAGAGGTGAATGTAATGAATGAACCGTGTGCAAGAGAATGACAAGAGAAAAGAAAAAATGCCAATAAGTATTAGATAGAGGCTGTATAGTAGATTCTACGCGATATAAACGTTCAAAAGGCGCAGCCTTTAAACGTTTATGTCGCGTAGAATCTAGCCTATATACAGACTCTATTTGACTTAGTGTTCGTCAACCAATGAAAACATACGCTCTTCAAACCACGCCTCAGACATGAGCTACTATCAAGCGGATCTTACTGGAATTACATCATTTTTCCAAAAAATACATCATTTTCCCAAAAATATTACATCATTTTTCATAACTGCACGGGAAACGGGGCGTGGCTATGTATAAACTGACCGGCAGTGCGTTTATGTGAAATATAGCGCCGAAATTTTCAAATATACTGTAATTTCATTGGTCCAAAAACTAGGACGAACACTAATTAGCATTTTCTGTCTTTTTGTTTGAATTGTTCTTTGCTCTATATTGTACATCGATCATCTTCTCGCTAACTTCAATTTTGTTGTCTGGAAGAGATTTCCAATAGAAACTGTCTAACTTTTTGAAATCTATGGAAGCGTTAAGCAGATCAGAGGCGCGTTCTTTACAGCGAGATTTTTAAAGGTTTCTAAAGATGCTTTAATGAGGTGTTCCGAATTTACCAAATATACAAAATGCCGTCACCGCGATTTATGAATTATGGAGGATTCGGAACAACTTGGTCAATTCTATCTTATATTGTTTCTACAGAGTAGACCGAGGGGTTCCGCAAGGTAGCGACTTATAAATATTGCTCTAAAGAACGATTTATCTTAAAATATCTTAAAGTAAGAAATCTCAAGATATCTTACATAACCTCAATACGCGCCTCGTGTATCAGCATGTAATTAGAATACCAGATTACAAGACTTTTAGTGTACTCATTTCCTCGAAGTATGAGCATGATTTTTCATATTTGAGTCTTGGTAAAAACCCTAAATATTTATAACGTTCGGATCAATCAATTTTTGCTGAAATTTACAGAAAACATGTAAACGTTATTGATTTATATTTGCTGAACATTTCCGTAAATATACTATATTATCCATTCAGTTATGATGAGAAATGTAAGTGTTGCGTTAAAAGTGTCTCTAAGTGTAGTTGAATTGCAAATGGCGATGAATTTTGTGCTAAAAATAGACTAGGTTTAACGTTATGCTTTGATAAACCGTCGGTGTTGTTATAAAATCTCGTAACTACGGCTTGAATCAAGCCGTAGTTACGATATTTTATAACAACACCAACGAAACACTATTTAGTTTGTCCGAATTTACGTCACGATTAACTGGATAAAATCGTTCCCTATTGATAAAATATTAAATAATTTGGAACATGGAAAGAGAGTGCTTGTGGTATCTGTGACAGTCATGGATTCAGTTAATCTTTAGCTAAAACAACTGTTTAAAGATCAAAGAAGAGTATATAGCATGGACTAGCTCAGGTTTATTTTTTGAAAAGAAAAAAGCCTTACAACAGCGTCTGTAGTATTGCAAATTTCCAGTTATATATTCATCCAAAGTCAAAATGATCAGATCAGACCAGCTTTTAAGTATATTCAAAATATTGAGTTTTAAAGCTGTCATAGGCATGCATGTTTATACCGAACAACCAAATCTTCAGAATGAATCACTTGATCTTTACCATTAAGTACATTCCTGAGCATTTCTACAGGAAAAGACATTGCATAACAAGAGATTTTGTTCATTCTGGGGACGAGCAAGGACTAGTCTTACTAAATTTTAATGAATCCAATCTGTGTAATTGTTCTTGGCTATTTACACCAGACCTTTTCATAAGTATCTTAAACATTCAAAATGTGTGTAAAAGTTGGTGTGACCAGCATCTTACTGTATAAAACTATAAATCTCTCCTTCAGAGTTTTATAGATAAGAGGGGAATGGTTTCTTATTTAAATACAGCTAGACCATATATTGAGAATATTTATTTTAATCGTTTATGCATGATGAAAACTCACACCAGGTCAATTCACGACCATAATGATATCGTGAAAACCCTGTCGACTTTAAAGTTGGCACAAATAAAACAGGTACTGCGACATTCTCATCTTTTCGCTTTTATCCACAAAAAGAAAATAACTGAACAACAACATGAAAAATTCGCCTGTTTGGGTAAAAAACATCGTCCACACAGCGACACAACCACACGTGGCCAGAGGTTACCAAAAAGACATCTAGCCATTGGCTAGATATCTCTGTAGTTTCCATACAGAGAGAAAGTAATGGCAAATATAGGCACATGCATGTATATGTTCTGCGCAAATTAGGAATTAGTACAATTCTAGAATTGTCCTGCGCAAAGTAAGAATTCTTACTTTGTCCGCCGATTCCGGAATTGTACCGGACAATTCTAGAATTGCGCAGGGCTTGTAAATCGCATATTTGCATTCCTACTTTGTTCTGTGCGCAAAGTAAGAATTATTTTGGACAAAGTAATGATATTGAATCGGGTGCATTTTAGTGAAAACAATAGTTGTTATAGTTGTTACTTTACAAATAATTTTGCAATAAAATAAATCAATCGTATTTTTGATGTTCATTTCTTCCCATGGCTCGGCCTTTGTCTGTTGCATTGTTTTTGTTATTGATAAATCTATCTATTTCTTTCGTCAACAAATTGAATATTGATGAAGATTTGGTCCATGTACAATAAACCGAAGAAAGATTAAGATGTTGGTGAATAGCATTTTTGTCTATTGCCTCAAAGTTCTGTCAGGTTCTTTCTGTAAGGGACATCAACCGGGAACTTTTGGTTAGGGGTTAACGTATTCTAATAACAATCTTCGGATTAAATTGTGTAACAACGATATCGCAAACTTCTCAATCTTTATACGAGTTGTTTGTCACAGCTTTTATGATTTAAACCATATAGATATTGTACTATAATACGGAAATGTCTCCTTAAACACGTACATTCGTCATTCATTACATACATTTAAATGCTCAAAATTATTTTATAAAATGCATTCAAATATTTTCAAATTACAAATATTTATTTTAAGTGATAAAATATCCTTACTCTGTACCCATCATTCTTACATTGTGCAGGCAGTAAAAAATCGATAATCGATTCTTACTTTGTCCCGATTCTTACTTTGCGCACGGCCAATTTTAGAATTGTCCGCACAATTTAGGAATTCTTACTTCGCCCGACAAAGTAAGAATTCCTACTTTGCGCAGGACAATTCTGGGATTGTACTTATTCTTACTTTGCGCAGAACATATATACAATAAAAACAAACAAAAAAACAATAATGAAATAACTAATGTACATGTTTGATTAAAAATAACTTGCCGTGCGACTTTCTAATTTAATATCCGAGTCATTGCCGTCATTTTGTCCGTTTTTACGTCGAATTAACGGATCTTTGCCGTTCTCTGACGTAACGTCAGTCATATCTAACTTGTGTTTGTGTAATAAATGTTTATACTATCCAACGCAAAGACACGTATTTTAGTCCCATACATAAACACAGACTCCCAAAGGTGATATACGACATTACTTTTTCAAGGGAACATCACTGGGTAAATGAATATTTTTAGGTTTATCCGATGCCCAGGCTTTTGTGACAATAATTGTTGTAAAGGACACAGTGGAGAATCACATGACACAGTAACGTAAATAACAACAATGATTGCAGAAATTCTCCAATAAGTCTGTTAAATAAATAGGCCTACATGACCGACTTGGAAATTGTTATAGGCAGAGAAGACGAGAAGCCGAGAAAACAACAAGGATTTTCTTGATGTGGTTGATCTTTTAAACAGCGCCAGATCTCGAAGGAAAGACCATCGAATCCTTTAGCAGCACATCTAGCTGGTTATGCATTTTGTAATTCCCAGTTTCCACGACTAGCTTTGTATATAGGCCTATTGTTCCCAATCTTGCAACCGAATATCTACTTATTTTCTGTCACAAAGCATCTATACTGACGTCAAATAGAAACGCTCCAATGAAATACGTCGTTATTTTCCTTATGCTTATTACAATGTTGTTGAAATGTATACTGTTTATCATCATTTTGACCGACAATTACGACAAATGAAAAAAATATGCGTTTCTATCCATTAACATGTCCATTTCCGGTGACTGGTCATGTTTTCTACGTGCGCTTCGTGTATGTACATCACGTGATGAAATTTGTCACATTTTACACAGTAACATGTTTTAGTGGGTAGGTAACCACGAATTCAAAGATTTTCTTATGAAACATCCGAATTGAAGGATTCCAAGACTAAATTCTAAAAAAGTTGCTCGTAATAATGCGACGAATGCACAAACAAGTCGGGAGACAGTTTAACATATTGTGTTTCTCGATTCGGTATCTTGATCGACGCGTTAGAATTCTGCGAACGTTTATTGATCGGCCACGCTCAACTAGACCTCATGTAACACCTGTAAAGCAAGATAATTCTCCACGTTGACGTCATGTACGTTTCAGGTTTGTGACGTTTTGATCAACGTTCTGGCGAATAGTCGGTAAATGTGGTGGCCAAATAAGTGTTTTTCAGGCAACTGTTGTTGTTGCAAGTAACGTTTGAAATAGACACACTGCTTGGAAAATAGAGCTCGTAGATTAGCCATTTTCGAATACATGGAAATCAAGAAAAAGCCGCCTGACGTTTTGACATCTTGCACTGCACGATTAGGCATCTTGGTCGACGAGTAAGAGTTACAGAAACATTTGCCAATCGGCCAAAGTCAGATAGACCTCATGTAACGTCTGTTATACAAGAAGCTGTCTTACGTTAAATCTAACGTCATATGCGTTTCAGGCTTGAGACGTTGAAAGCGACGTCGGCTTTAGTATTCACTAACTGTGGTCACCAAATAAGACGTTTTATGGTATCCTTTATCGTCACAAGTAAAGTTTGAACCACGCGCTACTGATTTTCAAATGGAAATTCTGACACCGCTCTGTTTAAATGTGCCGTTTTTTTGTAAACTGTAAAAATTTGATAATTTCTTTATCATCATTTTTTAGCAACAGATAATCAAATTTACAGATGGAAATCAGTATTTGTAATTTCAAATCGGATTTACTGAATAATCGGACATTTATTGGAGCTGAGGCGTTTCTATTTGACGTCAGTATATTTAGAGACGTGAAAACCGTTGGCACTGAAAAGAATAATTATTATAGAACTAATAAATGAACAAAGCTACCAGTATTCTGTCTAGAATTGCTAAATACATTGACACAAGTTAAACTATATAGCCCTAATTTCAATTTTCGTTGATTTTAACATTGGTGGTGGGTACTAGTTACTGTATTTTGTAGAGAATCGATTTATTCCAGGGCAATATGGAGAAGAACAAAGTTCTTTTTTTAAAGTGCTTCTATAGCGGTTGACTAGCAATGTTGATTACAGAGATTTAAGAATGCTAAAGTTTAATTTCTTCTGAAATATGGAGCTCCGTCTCCGTCTAATTTCGCCGTTTTGCGAATTTCGGAAAAAATTGAGGATCTTGTCTTTCGCGTAATGTGCTGGAGTTCAATAGATTTTGTACGTATTACTCAACATTTGTGCGATATGATCTATCCAAATGGCCATCCCTCAAATGAAGTTTATTTTGTACCAATCGGATTATCGTAAGTCAAAGGGGTGGTTAGAAGTTTTGACCAGTAGCATGAGTAGAATAGTCCCTCACAATTAGAACTGCGCCCTGTGAAATAAACCACTAGCCTTCTGGCACCCAATGTTTTGGTAAACGAAAATATCAATCACAGTTATGGAAATGAATTAGGAACAGCTTGATCGCGAAGCCGACTGTCTACAACTCTATAACGTATACGGTCATATATACTAAGCAAAATAATTAAAGGATATTCAAATTGCTCTATTTGTAAAAAAATTACCAAGGCATATATTCGAACAAAAATCTACAAATAACTTCATATTAACGTCTAATCTTGAGAATCAAAACATAAAGCAGAGCAATCGTTTCCGGTTTTCCTACAATATCCGGCCAAACGCTGGTACCCTTCAACTGAAAAGTCACACGTCACGAATAACGGGTATCTTCACCCAGAAAGTCAACTCAAGTCTTACAAGTACGCCGCAAATTTATCGTAGATTGAATTACCACAAGTTGCGGTACAGTATTCCATTCCCGAATACGTGCCTGTTGAAATATGCCTGGCTGGTCGGTTATTGTTATCGGTCACGTAGACGTCTACTCAACCTGTTTCAATCATGCTCGATTGGATAAATGGTCTGCGAATGGGATGTCAAGTCTACGGATTGAATCCAGATCTGTTTAAGATTGTGTTTCACAATGACGCCGCCGATTGATTTTACGTTAGCGCCAATGAACGTGTGTTCATCTCCATTTTCCAGTTTAAAAGTTACAGGATGTGGGTCAATCACGTGGTCTATATAACTTTGGTCAGTCAGTTTCATTTTGCACGAAAAGGTTTGTCTCTAGATTACGTTAGATTCACGTCAACTCCATAACGCTCACGTCACCATATGCATCACATGTGGGGACATTGAACGCGTCTCTCGTTATTGTATTGAAAAACACGAATTCTGCTGTCAACATGCGACGGCTGAAACCAATTTTGGTTGGTGGTGAGCACTGTACTCCAGTGATGCTGGTTCCATCTCATATTGGTTCTGGTCCATGCGTCAGCGTTGTCATGTTAAAGCGCTAGCTGTCAATGGCATATTGGCCTTTAGGTCCATGATTATTTAATCCGCTTATCACAGACTGAATTCTAAGATTTACTTCTCGCACACCTGTTAGACTCTGGAGTAATTTTGGAAGACTTTGGAGTCCTAGAACGTAACGAGTTCTTGAGAATGTGAGTGTCATCAGCCAAAAACGTCGTTTACTTACGTCCCCTGTCACGCCGTATCATAATTTTGACTGCCTACTGATACATTTGGCATAACCGACTGAAAACACATTGCAAAATGCAAAATCTACCAGCGACGTCAACCTGACGTTCCCATACGTTCAATTGACCATCCGCCTGTCAGCGCTGCAGATCTATCAGCCATTAAAGTTCAATCCTTTTTAATGAATGAATTATAGGCAAGTACGTGTTAATTTACTCAATGAAGTAGCTCAGAGTATGTCTCCATGTGAAAAACAGCACGTAAAGAATACGTTAAGTTTCGTTGTTGACCCTTATGTTGTAAATTGTCCCATTTTGGCATGACAACTGAAACATGACTCAATATGGCGGCATAAAAAATGAGAGCGAATGTATGTTATGATAAAAATCATAAGGGTATTATGTAATATTTTACCAAACTTTCTAAAATAGCTGTTGAATTTTGATATCCTTCAATTGTTTTGCTTAGTTTATTTGAAAGCCATATCCCGCTTTGGAAAAAGATGCATTCGTGATGCAAATTTTAATATGAATTAATTAGAAATTTCTAGAATTTGAACATGCAATTTTAATTGAAGTTAGCTTACAAAAATATGTGTCACATCGTCGATAAAGATAACGCATATTATATCATTTTAAGCCTTTCCCAAAACGACAAAATTATGGACTGGCGTAAATTGAAAAGGAGCAACAATGAAAAATTAGACAAACATACAGTGAACCCTTTCTCAAATAGCATTAGGCTTATTTCAGACTGCACCCATTTAAAAGCTGCTGTTAGTTCACGACAAAAGGGTGTTTAGAAAGGGCAATTGTACATTGCAGCCCTAAAGTGAAAAAAAGCAAATTTACAAAATGCTGATTATTAGCAAATTCTACTTTTGCCTCAATATTTCCTAATATTTTTCAATGTGCTTCTTTATGATAGGGGTTTGTTTGGGATAGGGTTGACAAAAAAATGATTTATTTCGTAACTAAACAAAACAAAAACCTCGTAGCCATAGCTTGAATATTTTGTAATTATGGTGCTTTCAGTCATCCTCAGATCGAAATAAGTACAAAAAGGTTGTTTATACACTAAACGTCTACAGCAGGTTTCATATATAGTCTATGGGCCCATAACCGAAACCCTCCCCCCCTATTGCTCGTAAGTTGGCGCCACTCCTCAACGAAATATATCGTCGCTTTTCTACGAAAACCTCGTATCTGCAGCTTGTTTTAATCTGCAAATACGTGGTTTTCGAAGAAAAGCAGCGATAAAGTAAAATAGGCAAACTTGGCAGCATGTAGCTTCTCTCAGAAGATATTTTTCTTAGTCCGTCTGATAGAACATTCCATGGCCTTAATTCACTACCAAGAAAGTGGAATCAAGAGCACCAGATTCTTCAGCTACGTTTGCTTGAACACAACCACATTGGCAATTTCCCATCACTACTGGAAATGGCATGACATACCCCGACGAAAGGTTAAGAGCGGACAAAAAAAAGACATTTAAAAGATTCATTAAAGCACATCCTAGCAATGTACTGGTGGTTTGGCAATGTGCAGAACTATATATATGTATCATAGATCTGTCTAATCTACAGACATAGAATCACAGTGTAGGAGCGGAAGTGTGTGAAAGCTTGTCTTTGAGTGATAGCTTGTGTGTCTGTACATCGAGGAAATGCAACTTGGTAAACTTCAGCGGTTGACATAGGTAAGAAAAAGTTTATGATTGATAATTATTTCGACATATATCTTATATTTTGTCGTAATGTCGTAATCTTGAATAAACATGGAAGGCGTCGTCCTAATATGCTCCCGGTCTGGGCTGTTTAAACCATACAAAATGCCTTGATCATTTGGATGGGAAAATTGGAGAATGGTTTTCACCACATAAAATTGCCATTTTTATCGCTTTTTTAACATTCGTCGTATTGTTAATTCCCAAAATTAAATGCCTTTATGTACGTATTTTTTCACTAAGAACATGATTCAGACGAAATGCTGTCCATTCTAATAAAATTCCCGATTTAAGTGTCCTCATTTTGACAGTTTTTTATGTACAATCGTTTGGTTAATGACAATTCCCTTATGAATTCATTGTACAATCGCTTACAAGCAGTTTGTAATGTCACTTGCCTATATTTCACACGGATTACAATATCAACACAAACACGAAATTTCGGTTTATCTTCTTTAATTTGTTATCCAATGTTCCACAGGATAGGCTTCTTTCTTTACCTATATTTCAAAATTCATTTTAGAGTGATGAATGAGTTTATATAATAGCAACGAATTTTGTGCTAAACGTGTAGACTTGGTTTGTCAAACGTTATGTTTTGATAAACCATCGGTGCCTTTTTGAAAACTCTTGACTACGGCTAGAATCAAGCCGTAGTTACGAGATTTTGTAACAACACCTTCGAAATAATATTGTTTGTCCGAAATTATGTCACTGTTTACTAATTATAATTGTGCCCTATTCTACATCGAACCATGTGCCGTGACGAAAGGTTACTGTATATTCCAATATATGTAAATTGGCAGAGAAGCATAATTCTTACTGAAAGATGGCGAATAATGATACATTTGCTGTCCGCAGTGGCCGTGACAGTACACTTACCACATAAAGTAACGCAACATTTTCAAATTTCAATATTTCTATCTTAAACAAACCAGGATCTACAATGATACTTTCTATAGTTCGCAAGGAAGGTTTTTGAAAGTTATTTTCAATAAAATATTTAAATTTCCAACGAACATGTCAGAATTATATCTCTTTATTATTTTTCGTTAAACACGTCCTAAGGTCTTGCAAGTTAAAAAACAATCATAAAAGATAGTTTTATTGATAGTGTGTAGTCAGTTACACAGTAAAAACATAAAAATTGTCACTGTGCGCACTAAGCGTTATGTCATAACTTCCGGAAAATAGCCGTCAATATATCGCTTGAATTCGAGTTCTGGAAAACTCGATTTGCACGGATCAAAAAGCTTGGCGTCCCAAATTTCTTTAATTTCAAGGTTGCAGTACCATTTTACAGCAAACGCCAGTGTGCATGATCGATCCAGATCATCGACTGGTCCAGTTACGATCAGTCGGTAGGGTATTAGTCAAAGAGCCCTGAACATTGGAAAAGATTCCAAATAGCAGCAGATTCCACATAAATGAACATTTGCAGACATGGATAAGCCATCACAAATGAATGATTCAACCAGAAGCTAACCGTTTTATATCCGTTATTGACTCAATTTGGGGATAAACTTCGCTATTTAAAACAACTTATCCCTCCAAAGACGGTCTGATCCAGTTAAAAAGCTGCAGTTTTGTGTTTCGGATGTCCGCATAAAGTCATGGAAATCATCCTAATGCCAAAACAGGTCGGCTCTGACAAACAAACTTATCCCAGGACACGTCTGCTATCGAACACTTTTGGTATTGCCTGAAAAGGCTCGTTCGTAGTAGTGGTCTTAATCCTCCAACAAACCTGTTTTTTCGAACGAACAACCCGTCAGGATTAGTGAACTAAGTTTCTTTAACATCAAATCGGTTCAAAATTGTGTCAATGTGACGAAGATGTCAGTTGTTTATGAATACAAGGGATGATTATAACCATCAATTTGTTTGTGACTTTTGAATTTACACCATGTGTCTTTGGGTTGAAATTTTTGTCTGTAAATGTCTTAGCATTTTTATGATCTTTCGTTTACTGTTTGATGAAATATTACATTTGATGTCAAAACAAAAATATCCTCGAATCTATTTACAAGTTTTAAGATATTTGATATCTAATGAGTGTTGCGTTACTTTATGTGGTCAGTATACAGTAGCTGTCTACAGATAGTATTACGTCGATTTATTTAAGGATAGTAGGTTCGAAACACATATTTCTATAAATCGAAATCCCTCTTTTCCTCGCCAATTTAGACTCGCTAATTTTTTATTATTCACAGGTCGTTGTCATACTTCACTACAAAAGACACTATTAACCCAGCTTGCTGTCCATGGAAAATGTCACGTGACTCTACCGCGTCTATACTCAACGGATTTTGTGGGATAAAGTTTACAGTACGCGCATTTGATTGTGCCATTCGTCATGCTACGCACTTTTCAAAACCGTTAGGTATGCCTCGTTGAAATCACATTTCAGTGAAAAATCGTGTTTACAATTGTGTTTTGTATAATTATATATAACTGGAGATCCAAACAGGAGATCTGTTTGGTTACAGTAAAAATAATCTATTTTGGATTTCCCAGGGTCATGGAAGATGACTATTGCAGTTGACGCCACATCGTATGACACAATGTTTATATTTTGTTCAAATGTAATTGAACGATAAACAAAACATAAACACGTGCCATACGATGTGGCGCCAACTAGCTGTAATTGGTCCCTGTCAAATGTTGATATCGGTTAAAGCCGGATTTTAAATGACAGATTGACAAAGATTGAGACTTCAACTATAAATCAAATATAAGGTTAGTTATGGAAGATTTTAAAAAATTATGTCACGTGATTCTCCATCATGCAAAAAATTCTTATTTTCCCGACATGTTTTCTCTGTATCTTTTACGGGCGAGGATAATGTCATGAAAATATCAGTCGAATATAATGCAAAAAGATGTAAAGACACATTTCTTGCAATCAATATGTCACATATGCAATTCAAGCCGTTGTACAAAAGTAAATATTTCTTGTCAGGCTATTGTACAGGACTTGACAAACGATTGTACAAAAAATATTTTTTTAAACGTCAAAAATGGGAAGTTTTAGACGGTTTCCTAACCAAATAATTATATAAATCTCAACATACACATATGCACGAGCTTTGAATGAAAATTTTGTCGCGAAATACCCTACAGTATGCATCTATTCGAATGAAAACTGCGATTCGTAACAGCTAAATCACCCGTTTTAGTTCATGCCCAAGTGAATCGGGCCTAAAATGACTTAAATCTAGAACTAATGGCTCCGATTGCTCTAAAAATATTTCAGGGAATAATAAATAAAGAGATTGGTACAATGATCTGACAAAAGTGTTGTGCTTATCAAGAAAAAAACATAAATTCTTACCAATGTCAACGGCTGATGTTTACCAAGTTGCATTTCCTCGATGTACAGACACACAAGTTATCACTCAAAGACAAGTGTTCACACACTTCCGCTCCTACACTGTGAGAATGGTCGCAACAAAAGTTATCTATTTTGACCAAAACTCATTTTGTGCACTACGATCGGGAGCATTTCTCGTTGTAAAGAGTCTATCGTGTATGTACGGTTTGAATATTTCTACATGTATGCGAGATTTTCAGCCTCAATATCTTTCTGTCCTCGTACGTGCATACATGATCATCGTTTCGTTGAAATCCATGTTGTCGTACCTTGTAGCTTTCGAAATGTACTGTTACAATTTCAACAACTTCTCTTAAATTTCAAACAAGTTTTAATTTCGTAGAATTTAATTTAGAATTATTGTCCAAAATGACTACAATGGTCTCAGTTTGCCAAATATGTTTCAGTTTCAGAGATTGACCAAAAAGTAAATATTTAAATCGCGCACCGATTTAAGTACAAAATCGGTGGTCATCTGACCATTCTGGGCGTTGTATGAAACGCCTTTTTACTAGTTTTTATCAACGATTGGTCACTTCACATCACATGTTTATAGTTCATATGCTATATGAATAATTAGCCAAAATTAAAGGCGCAATTGCAACGTGGCATCACGTGACCATTATGAACTCTGTTAGTTGAAGCTTTGGTCAATATACCAAAAATAAATCATGACCAGACATATGGCCTGTACAACAGTTCAAGGATTTACCCTTTCAGAACATTATTTGTAAACAACTCTTTATACAATATGAGGAGAGCCAAAGTGTGACACACCTCCTTTGCCAATTCAAGAAATTATCATATTTTGTTAATTTCTTGTTCTTATGTAAGTGAAGTGCCCAATCTTCTAATTTTGTAAATTTCTTGTTTTCATCTTTTGGCTACATGAATATATGTACCTGAAACCATTTTACAATACATTTCAATAAAAGAAAACAATTAATAAAATCATTATTAAACAATATCGTCTTTGTTTTTGTCAGTCGTCGTACCAGAAACCATCCGTTGTACCATGTAACGTCCTCGTTTCATGTGAAGTTAATATATCTACTACTTAATAAAAGAGTTAAATTAAACTCATAAGAATTAAATCAATTAAAATGAATACATATACTTGTATGACAATCCAAAAAAACATATCATCGCTTGCAATTACCAACCAGATGGAAACTATACTGAATCTACAGGAGAGCGATGTTCATACTTGTATATCAATAATGTTATTAAATTATCATTGCTTAATGTATCAAGTCATTAAGAGTCCCTGTTTGTTCGATTGTGCTGTTCGAAGTATCGATATCGTTGATAACCCAATGGCGTTGTACCAACCCAAGTAAAGGATCGTTGTACCAACCCAAGTAAAGGATCGTCGTACCAATCCATGTAAAGGATCGACCAAATTGTTTACACGTGTATTGACGTTACGTGTACAGATTGACGGCCGCCGAATGACCGTTAACTACACCACAGGTTTATGGTGTACGTGTCCTCACGAGGTTACCAGGTAGACTTATGAATTTACTGACTAGTCCATATATGTATACTGACGATAATTGTTCAAGTGTCTATTTCTGTGTTACGCTCGAGTTTCTTGTGACATCCAATATGGGATACACGCGCCGGTGTACCTCAGCTTCACATGTGTCCATCTGCGTCTCGTTAGCCAATAGTTTTGACATGACCATCACGTCTCGATTATCCGACTCTTCTTTTTCACAGAGTTCCTTTGTCTCGTAATCAATAGCTATTTGTTCCTTTGTTCTAGACTTTTTCTTTGTATTTCTTTTTAATCTTATCAATTTTGAAAACAATGCATATTTGTACTTTTTGAAAATAAATCCAAATATTAGTATGGCGACAACAATACAAACAACAATAATTAGATACCCCCATAAAGGAAAGTGTTTTGGAAACTTCATTTCCTCAATTACTTGTAACCTGTCTAAGTGGTCAAGTAAGGTGTTTAATGGGAATTCTTGTAAGTCGTCAAGTTTCTTTGGTAATTTCATCGTATTATTTTGAATTACGTCCAGTCTAGTAATATCATCCCATAGTCTAAAGTCTGTGAAATTATAGGATTTCAACATAAAAATAGCTGGATTCGTAACGTTTTCATTCGTATGTCGTTCGTAATATCCCATCAAAGTAAAGGCATTTGAAGTAGCTATACAATTTTTATGTAAATTAAGAAAACCATACGGCGGTTGTACTTGAAACTTTTTCTTCGACGATCGCTTATCATTACAAACGATATTCAATCCGAATTCGCGTTTTGTTATTATCAAATACACGTCATTTATCAAATAAATGGCTGTCGGCAAGAAAGAATGTTTCATCCAAACATTACAATGTTTCTTAACTTTACGTTTGTCTTCCATGAAATTGCTTAAAATGCAACTTTTGCCTACATTTACATTTCTGATTGGTTCTTTTACATTGCAAATTTTCAAAGTTGTATCACTACATTGATACGCATGATCATCGTCTAATAGCATATATCTCGTGCGTTCTGGATTGATAGCCAGGTAATTTGATTCTAACCTGTAATAAGCCAATAATTCCTTTTTGTCATGAGGTGTCGCGCCAATTAACGGAACTGGTAATGAGTAAGCTTTATAAACTTCAAAAGTTTGCGCGTGTTCGACTAACGGAATTTGAATGGTTATGATGACATGATTGCCCTCAAATAACGTTACGCATGTCAGAAATTTATAATACTCGAATAGTTTCGTCAGTGGGTCATGAGGTAAACCTATTGTCTTTGGAAGTCGTGACTGAATTACAAGCAACAATTGTCGTAAATCATTCGCAGAGATGGTGCTTGGTGAAAGCCTTTGCATAGTAATCATTTGAACTTGCATTTGGAAATGTAAATAAAAGTACATAGATCTTGATAAAGCATTCTTTATGTTATCAATTATTAAATTCAGTTGAGCTGAAAAGACTGCTAAGCTCTCTACATTATTTATTTTAGTTTGCAATTGACCTGTTATATTTACAATATTTTTCTCTATAACCTCCATTGCGATTATAATTTCATTGATTTTTGCCGATTTTCTTTGACTTCAAGTCTTGTTACATTTAAGATTGTGATTGATTCTTTCAAAACATGTGTCAAATCTAATTGATTCTGTGCTACTTTTCTTACATTACTCTGAATTTTCTCTACATCTGCTTCGGTTAAAACACCAAATAAAGAGTTCATAATACTGCCTACAAAGTTAAATAATCCTCTCTTAACTCTTGTGGGTGAGTCACGTAATAACTTATAGTCATTAAAACTCATTACTATATCTGAGTGAATACTCCTTAATACTTCAATTTCATTTCTAAACCCATCAAATATATGTTTGTATTTGTCATTTGCCGTCTTGTCATACACTATGACTAATTGATGTGCTATTTTTGCTGCATTGTCTATGTCTGATGACAATTTTGATAAGAAGTTTTCATAAACTCCCAAGTCAATAACAAATGATATCAACCAACGTGATCTTGACATAGAAAACTGACCTACATTATGAAAGAATGTACTTTCATGGAAAAAGCTACTAGCTTGACTAGCTAAAACTAAGGAAACAAATACTATCACTAAGGATCCCATCTGTCCTATGTTCTCTACATGAACCTGTAAGTATAACAAAGAATCTTACCTATCATATATGAGGTGACCGTGCTTTGGTGCAATACGCTAAAACGTACGGTTCATTATGAAACCCCTCATTATGAATCCCAGGCCTATTCAGTGGCAAAGGGTTGCTTTCCCTTATATACGAGCTCTTTTCGTACCTGTTTTACGATCAGACCACAAGCCTTCTTTCTCATGGATTCAGTATCATTTCCCTATGACACAACCATTATTTATATAAATAGCAGTGACCGACTTACTGTTGTTGCCTAAAGCAAATATGGAAAGCGTCCATACTAAGTTAACAAAGTAACATTCAACTGTCGCGACCCGCTATTAAAATACCAAACTCCTTTACTTAACGTGTGTCTTGTCCAAAATACTGCATTAGACAACTATCTTTGTATATCACAACTAAACATGACTCGTAAACAATTTAGACATTTCATCTATAGCAAATTGCTACTCAAATAACAGTCTATAGTAACCATAAGTACTAAACTACCGTTCCTTGCAAGCGACTAATTACAACTTCCTTAACTTATCGCTATCGGTTAAAGAAATTTTGAAGCCCTAGAAACAATTAATCTAACAAGCTCGACAAGGCATCTAACAAATGTTTGACCTTTCGCTTCTTGTTTGTCCTTGTAGATTTAAGCCTAACGCCGTCTACATCCATTTGTTCTGGATCTGACTTAGCATTTTCTGAATTTATTATTATCATTATTATTTTAACCTTCTACTACGAGTTGTGATTCGGATTACCATTAATATTATTCTTAAACTCCTATTTTAGATCGGCCATCGATGTGCCAGCTTCAAGACACATGACGCACTCTATTTATTCATTAATTCAGATGACTAACTAGTAAGTTCAGTCCATCTTTTTCTGTCACGGTGTTCGTCCGTCCTATGTCCCTTTCTGTTACAAATTTTACAAAATTTGTAGTTCGAGCCCTTAGCGTGATCAACCTCCATGGGCTGTTCGTCATTTTGCTTAAACTGCAACCTATCTGGATTTGAATTATTTCTCACTGCGCAGCGATATACTATGCACTGCTCGCGTAGTGCTATTTGATAAGCATCCTCGAACGTTCGCGGGGACGTACGCTCGACTTGCGCCCTTATTGTGGGGTCAGAAAGACCGCATAAGAAAATTGTTAATAATTGAGATTCAACGATCTCGTCTATTGCTTGATTTCTATCCGGGTACGCCCTTTCAGAAAGACTCAAGAGCCTTTGAAACTAATTGCTCAATGCATTCGGTTTGTAATACATGTATTGACATTAATTTCTCGTATTTGTAACAAAATTATTGTTTTGTCTTTAGTATAGATTTACTAAAATATTTGTCTGTCTAGCCAAAATAAATGCACTGTCGACTGTCATGTCCTCAGTTTAGCCTAATTGGTAAATATATATATATGTGCCCTAAAGGTATACTTAACTAACTAACTTTATTTTTACACTCATTCCCAAACAACTTAATTAAAAAAAATAGGAATTAAATATACATATAATTTACTGAATTTCTTTTTATAAAGTATTATTATTTGTTTTGTTTCTTTTTTCTAATTTCCTGGTGGCCGTTCAGGTGGTCGTGTGCGCAATACAGGCCTTCTTTCTAACAATTCTTGTAGTAATTGTAATTTTATTCGTGCTTGTTTCATCCAGTCTTTTAAGTTCTGACGATTACCGTCAAAATGATGTATGCTGAAGTTAAGTTTGCCATTGTCCGGCTGTCTGTCTATGTTTAACCCTTCGAGCGAGCGTACAAATGTTTGTGCACTCTCGTTCACTACCCTAGAATTAATATATAGATTTTGACAGTTTTGTAATAAAATTTGGTTATTTTCGTCAATGGACTTGGCCAAAGCTTGTATTTGTTGTTCCGCCATTTCTATATTTATAATGATTTAACAAAATAAACAATTATAAGTCTAGAATTCGAGAATTTAAGCTATTACCTTCTTGGGTGTCCTTGTATCCGTACGTACACTTGTTGTATTATAATGTTAATGTTAATAAAATTAATATGTCCGTCTGTTATTCACCGTTTTGTCCCTAGTTCACTGTTGTATTTACACTTGTTATATTATAATATTAATGTTACGTCCGTCCGTTATTCACCGTTTTGTCCCTAAATGTTCTTAATTTTTCTTCTTTTCTCTCTTTATTTTTCTATTCTTCGCGTTGTGTTCTCGTTTTTCCAAGTTCGTAACTAATTAGTTTAAAATAAACGTTTAAACTAATTATCCTGGTCACGGCACCAAAATAACTAGATCGTATGTTACAATTTCAACAACTTCTCTTAAATTTCAAACAAGTTTTGGCGTCCCAAATTTCTTTAATTTCAAGGTTGCAGTACCATTTTACAGCAAACGCCAGTGTGCATGATCGATCCAGATCATCGACTGGTCCAGTTACGATCAGTCGGTAGGGTATTAGTCAAAGAGCCCTGAACATTGGAAAAGATTCCAAATAGCAGCAGATTCCACATAAATGAACATTTGCAGACATGGATAAGCCATCACAAATGAATGATTCAACCAGAAGCTAACCGTTTTATATCCGTTATTGACTCAATTTGGGGATAAACTTCGCTATTTAAAACAACTTATCCCTCCAAAGACGGTCTGATCCAGTTAAAAAGCTGCAGTTTTGTGTTTCGGATGTCCGCATAAAGTCATGGAAATCATCCTAATGCCAAAACAGGTCGGCTCTGACAAACAAACTTATCCCAGGACACGTCTGCTATCGAACACTTTTGGTATTGCCTGAAAAGGCTCGTTCGTAGTAGTGGTCTTAATCCTCCAACAAACCTGTTTTTTCGAACGAACAACCCGTCAGGATTAGTGAACTAAGTTTCTTTAACATCAAATCGGTTCAAAATTGTGTCAATGTGACGAAGATGTCAGTTGTTTATGAATACAAGGGATGATTATAACCATCAATTTGTTTGTGACTTTTGAATTTACACCATGTGTCTTTGGGTTGAAATTTTTGTCTGTAAATGTCTTAGCATTTTTATGATCTTTCGTTTACTGTTTGATGAAATATTACATTTGATGTCAAAACAAAAATATCCTCGAATCTATTTACAAGTTTTAAGATATTTGATATCTAATGAGTGTTGCGTTACTTTATGTGGTCAGTATACAGTAGCTGTCTACAGATAGTATTACGTCGATTTATTTAAGGATAGTAGGTTCGAAACACATATTTCTATAAATCGAAATCCCTCTTTTCCTCGCCAATTTAGACTCGCTAATTTTTTATTATTCACAGGTCGTTGTCATACTTCACTACAAAAGACACTATTAACCCAGCTTGCTGTCCATGGAAAATGTCACGTGACTCTACCGCGTCTATACTCAACGGATTTTGTGGGATAAAGTTTACAGTACGCGCATTTGATTGTGCCATTCGTCATGCTACGCACTTTTCAAAACCGTTAGGTATGCCTCGTTGAAATCACATTTCAGTGAAAAATCGTGTTTACAATTGTGTTTTGTATAATTATATATAACTGGAGATCCAAACAGGAGATCTGTTTGGTTACAGTAAAAATAATCTATTTTGGATTTCCCAGGGTCATGGAAGATGACTATTGCAGTTGACGCCACATCGTATGACACAATGTTTATATTTTGTTCAAATGTAATTGAACGATAAACAAAACATAAACACGTGCCATACGATGTGGCGCCAACTAGCTGTAATTGGTCCCTGTCAAATGTTGATATCGGTTAAAGCCGGATTTTAAATGACAGATTGACAAAGATTGAGACTTCAACTATAAATCAAATATAAGGTTAGTTATGGAAGATTTTAAAAAATTATGTCACGTGATTCTCCATCATGCAAAAAATTCTTATTTTCCCGACATGTTTTCTCTGTATCTTTTACGGGCGAGGATAATGTCATGAAAATATCAGTCGAATATAATGCAAAAAGATGTAAAGACACATTTCTTGCAATCAATATGTCACATATGCAATTCAAGCCGTTGTACAAAAGTAAATATTTCTTGTCAGGCTATTGTACAGGACTTGACAAACGATTGTACAAAAAATATTTTTTTAAACGTCAAAAATGGGAAGTTTTAGACGGTTTCCTAACCAAATAATTATATAAATCTCAACATACACATATGCACGAGCTTTGAATGAAAATTTTGTCGCGAAATACCCTACAGTATGCATCTATTCGAATGAAAACTGCGATTCGTAACAGCTAAATCACCCGTTTTAGTTCATGCCCAAGTGAATCGGGCCTAAAATGACTTAAATCTAGAACTAATGGCTCCGATTGCTCTAAAAATATTTCAGGGAATAATAAATAAAGAGATTGGTACAATGATCTGACAAAAGTGTTGTGCTTATCAAGAAAAAAACATAAATTCTTACCAATGTCAACGGCTGATGTTTACCAAGTTGCATTTCCTCGATGTACAGACACACAAGTTATCACTCAAAGACAAGTGTTCACACACTTCCGCTCCTACACTGTGAGAATGGTCGCAACAAAAGTTATCTATTTTGACCAAAACTCATTTTGTGCACTACGATCGGGAGCATTTCTCGTTGTAAAGAGTCTATCGTGTATGTACGGTTTGAATATTTCTACATGTATGCGAGATTTTCAGCCTCAATATCTTTCTGTCCTCGTACGTGCATACATGATCATCGTTTCGTTGAAATCCATGTTGTCGTACCTTGTAGCTTTCGAAATGTACTGTTACAATTTCAACAACTTCTCTTAAATTTCAAACAAGTTTTAATTTCGTAGAATTTAATTTAGAATTATTGTCCAAAATGACTACAATGGTCTCAGTTTGCCAAATATGTTTCAGTTTCAGAGATTGACCAAAAAGTAAATATTTAAATCGCGCACCGATTTAAGTACAAAATCGGTGGTCATCTGACCATTCTGGGCGTTGTATGAAACGCCTTTTTACTAGTTTTTATCAACGATTGGTCACTTCACATCACATGTTTATAGTTCATATGCTATATGAATAATTAGCCAAAATTAAAGGCGCAATTGCAACGTGGCATCACATGACCATTATGAAAGCTGTTAGTTGAAGCTTTGGTCAATATACCAAAAATAAATCATGACCAGACATATGGCCTGTACAACAGTTCAAGGATTTACTCTTTCAGAACATTATTTGTAAACAGCTCTTTATACAATATGCGGAGAGCCAAAGTGTGACAGTACCAGTTCAGATTTTGTCGTTCGGGAAGGAGCACATTGATGCTACAGAGGGACCTTGCAAATAATGGGAAGGATAAGAATAACAAGAACCACTATGTAGAATATGTTATGAAATCAACTTTATTGAAGACAAAATGATGTTATAGTATCTTAAACATCGATAATAATAATTATGGTGAATTTATATCATCATAAACAAATTCCATGATCTCCACAACAAAATGTCTATGATTGTATTTTTGAGTGGCGAATTTGTATAAGGCAATGACAAACATTGAGACGTTAATGTACTTTTTGGCTGTTTTAAATTCCATTCACGCGAGAGTCGAGATGTGATCTAACGGTACACGCCTTCTTTAACCATTACTAAACGGGGAAATTCAGACTGTTCCAAAGTCAAAGATGTTGCAAACGATATTTCAAGTAAATGAACTTAAAAAAACTTGAAAGGGCTGAAGGTCCCGAGTCGCTCAACAGTACATTGCCGTCTGCAGTCTCAAATTTTACGCTTTTTTACACATTCGATAAAGAGTTAACGTTCAGGGTTCTCCCATCGGTAACCGCGTGTTTTTACCATCGGTAACCGATGGCACCGTCGGCAACCAACAAACTCTGAACAAATATTGTGCCGATCGGTAAAACAATATGGCGGATAATCAACCAACAATATCATCAGAAATAAATGACTAAATAAAATAACTGTTGCTTCAACTTTTACTATGAATTCTTTCAAGAACGGTAAGAGGGCGGTCCCCTAGCTAATGAAAAAAATGTATGATTGGAATCGCCGTAGTTGGGGTGTTATCCGCCATCTTTTTTAAACAAGAGTGCCATGGTCACAATATACGCCGCCACTTATAAACCTTGAGAAACAAAAATGATATTGACAAGGATTTATAAATATCCACACAAAAACCTGTAAAAAGTTGTGTTGACAAGGTTTTATAAAATTAATATCCAGTCAAAAACCTGGAAGGAATTGCGTTCACAAGGCTGAAATATCATTAAGCCCAAGAGACTAAGATTTAAGGGGGCATAACTCTGGCAAAATTTATCAATGAACCATAAAATCCTTCCTTCGTGCACATCTACCAATTGAGGTAATAACATTGACCAAGTTTCATTAAGGGGGAATGCTCCAGTTTTTCGGAATACTCGGTCAGTGCTGTAGTAAATTAAATGTTTCGCACCCATATGTTTCGCTACCAAATTTTCAATAATAGAACACGTCATTACAATTTACCATTTTCGACGGTAAAAGTGTATTTATTATGCGAAACTGATTTCTTCAAAATGGAAATCAATTTTTTAAAGCAAGACAGTCGTAAGTGTGTATGCAGTTACCACTGTTTTGCGTCATTTTATTTATGTGTAGCTGATAAAAAATGCTTTAACTCACTAATAAGTGCGCTGACCTATACAATTTCTTTTTGAATTATTACCAGGACATGTTGCTTAATATAATGAGGGAGTGTTATGAAATTCTATTATGTAGAACTTGGAATATTTCCAAAAATATGAAATTTTGACATAAAACACTCCAGCTTCGTTGATCTAACCGAACACGTGAGCATGCTGTTTTGAACATTTACGCGTTTATAATAACACATATTTTGGGTTTTCTGTTCTTATCAAATGTTGGACGTTACTTCAAATCCGTTTTCGGGACTAAACGATGTATATACAGCATTTTATAAGCATTTAGTGACCATGGACAGGTGCAAGAAATTGTGCATTTTTTCGATGTAGGGGTGTGTGATACGAATGCCTATAAAATTCAAACAAGATCGCTGACCATCAATTTTTATTTTTTTAAATTGGCAATAACATGTAATTTCAACATACAAAATATAAATAAATTCTACTATTGGGAAAAAATTTAGGAAACTGGAGCATTCGTCCTAAAGATCGAGCCAGAAACTTAAGGCCCGGTCCCACTGCACTTTCGGATGCAAAGAGGATATAAAACGTACAAAAAATCTTGCTTTCCGTTAGACGTCCCTTTCCATCCGTTGGAAGTCCGATGTGTACTTATTGCATACGTTTTATCCAATGGGCATCCGTCAACCGTAATTTCATCCGCGCAAGAAGTTTTGGGCTGCCCAAAACTTTAAGAACGGATGAACCTTCCGTCGTGTACGATATAAATCCGCAATATATACGAGCAACAGACGTTCTATGTCCGTTATCAGTCCGTTGTATCCTTTCTCCATCCTATAGGCATCCTTGAAACTCAAATCAACCGAAACTGAAAAGGGATTGATAGGGGAACGATAAGGTACCTGGAACGTCTATACATCGTTAGCAGCACGGAAATAGAAAGGATGTAAGCATATGCTTCGCGTATATGAAGTATACAAAGGGAAAAAAGAGTTTTTATCTGGGATGTTTTCCAAATATTTAGCTGACATCCGCCCCCATCCGCCAGGCTTCCCACGAATATCCGTTTAACATCCCCGCTATATACTACTGACGTGCGCTCTTTTCCGTTATATTTTCGCCATTTTCTAAAAGCGGATGAAAACGGATGGTACCACTACCGAAATTTTGCTCGTCCGCTGTGTCCTTTTTGCATACGTTTTTGTCAATCTGCCAGTGGGACCGGGCCTTTAGGAGGAGTTGCGTTGACAAGGCTGCAATTTCAATAAGCCCCAGAGACTAAGTTTTAAGGGGCATAACTCTGGCAAAAATCAATGAACCAAAAAATCCTTCCTTCATGCGCATCTACCAATTGAGGTGATAACATTGACCAAGTTTCAAGAAGATCCAGCCAGAAACTTAGGAGGAGTTGCATTGACAAGAAAAGTGGACGTACGTACGGACGGATGGACAGACGGAGAAGATGACGCCAATATACGTCCGCCTCCGGCGGCGTATAATAATAATAATAATAATAATAATAATAATAATAATAATAATAATAATAATAATAATAATAATAATAATAATAATAATAATAAATAATAATAATAACTTTATTTAGAGAAGGTAGCATATTAAGACATATATAATTCAATAATATTGAATTTATCTTATTTACAATATGGCCTTCTAACAAAAACACTCATACTAACACAAGTAAACGAACACACCTCCGCCTTATTCTCGTCTTATCTCTCTTCTCTATTACTCACACACACATACACACACACACACACACACACACACACACACACACACACACACACACACACACACACACACACACACACACACACACACACACACACACACACACACACACACACACACACACACACACACACACACACAAACATTCATAAACTCTAACGTTCAATCAAATCAAAATTAATTAAGTTAGATATTAATTTTATTGATTAGCTATCTATTAACCCTTTCCCGAGAGACAAAATTTTGGGGTGTTTAAATTGAATGTTAAGCAAATGTCAAAATGGATTTTACTTCAAGAAAATAAATGTGAATAATTTAGGTCAGGAAACAATGAGGATAGAGGAGAAAAAACTGATTTTCAGCATTTTCTCCTTTAGACTCAATGCTTTCCCATGTCATTTCTAATTGGGTATGTGAAAGCCATGTCTTTCTGGGAAAGGGTTAACTTAATTTATTTTCAGTCAAGATTTTCTTTACTCTGACAGATACTCATCTTCACATTATTGTTTATACGTTAGATAATAATTTCTTATTTTTTGCTTGAAATTAGCAAGTTTTGCCACTGATCTTAAGCTTACAGGAAGGTCGTTCCAGATGTCAACGCTTTTATAATTTAGACTATTTTGATAGATATTTGTTTTTTGTTGTTTGTTTAATGTGAGTTGAATCTGAGTTTCAGAGCGTAAATTATACAAATCATTTCTAGAAAGTTTTATTAAATTCATCATGTAATCAGGAGCGTTGTAGTTTAGCGTTTTATAAACCAGGACTGCAATGTGATAATTACATCGGTTTGAGAATGTCAACCAGGAAAGTTCTTTGAACAATTCTTCTGAAGATGACTTCATTGGCTTACAAAGGATTAATTTTGCTAGTCTTTTCTGAAGAGAATATATTTTATTTGTATAGCGCTTGTTAGTTTTACCCCATATGGCACAGCAATAGTCAAAAACAGGTAAAATGTATGCCTTGTAAAATAGGATTTTCATTTCTTTCGTCAAGTAAAACGATATATTCTTAAAAAGAGATATTTTCCTTTTGAGTCCAGAGCAAACATAATCAATGTGCGTGTGCCAATTTAGGTGATTATCAATGTAGACGCCTAGAACTTTTTCAGTGTGTACATTTTCAAGTCGCACTCCATTGACATTTAAGATAAGCTCATCTTGGTGTAAAAGTTTATGTTTGGACCCGATTAGCATACATTTAGTTTTTGTGGGGTGTATAGACATATTGTTTAATGAACACCATTCCTGTACGGAGGAAATGCTTTCTTGGAGTTTATTTTGTATAGTGACTAGGTCATAACCTGCTTTAAACATTGTGGAGTCGTCTGCATATAGATCAATTTCCACATCAGAACATGTTAACGATATGTCAGTAATGTACAAGAGAAACAAGAGATGTTTGTAAAACATATATGCCCCCTCAAGGGCCTACATTTGATGTAGGTCAAAGTCCAAGGTCAAGTTAACAAGGTCCAAGGTCATGGTCAAATATGAAAGGTCTTGGTAGGAGGTGTCTATGTGTGAAATATCAAAGCTGTATATGTAAAAGTAAAATGAAACATAGGCCAGGTTAAAGTTTTTAAAAGTAGGCCAAATGCCAAGGTCAAGGTCAAATGTGAAAGGTCTTGGTTCGAGGTGTCCATGTGTGAAATATCAAGGCTGTAGGTGTAAAAGGACATGATTTATATGCCTGGTTTCAGTCTTTTTAAAAGTAGGTCAAACTCCAAGGTCACGGTTGCAATATTCAAGGTCATGGTCAATTGTGAAAGGTCTTGGTAGGAGGTGTCTATGTGTGAAATATCAAGGCTGTAGGTGTAATAGGACATAAGATAAAGGCTAGGTTAAAAATTTCTAAAAGTATGTAAAAATCAAAGGTCAAGGTCACACAGGCCAAGGTCATGGTCAAATGTGCAAGGTCTTGGTAGGAGGTGTCCATGTGTAAAATATTGAGACTGTATAGGTAACAGGACATGATATATAGGCATAGTTTAAGTTTTTTAAAAGTAGGTCAAACTCCAAGGTCAAGGTCAAAGGTCAAAAGTGAAATATCTTGGTTGGAAGTGACCATGTCTGAAATATCAAGGCTGTATATGTAAACTGACATGAAATTATAGGCCAGGTTAATGTATTATTAAAGTAGGTCAAACACCAAGGTCAAGGTCACAAGGTCCAAGTCAAATGTGAAAGGTCTTGGTCGTAGGTGTCCATGTGTCAAATATCAAGGCTGTATGTGTAAAAGGACATGATATATCAGCCAGATTAAAGGTTTTTTTTAAGTAGGTCAAAGGTCAAGGTCACAAGGTCCGAGGTCATGGTCAAATGTGAAAGGTCTTGGTAGGATGTGTCCATGTGTGAAATATCAAGGCTGTATGTGTAATAGCACATGATATATAGGCCCAGTTTATTTTTTTCAAAGTAGGTCAAACTTCAAGGTCAAGGCCACATGGTCCAAGGTCATAGTCGTATGTGATAGGTCTTGGTCAGAGGTTTCCATGTGTCAAATATCAAGGCTGTATGTGTAAAAGGACATGATATATCGGCCAGGTTAAAGTTTTTTTAAAAGTAGGTCAAACTCCAAGGTCAAGGTCACAAAGTCCAAGGTCATGGTCATTTTGAAAGGTCTTGGTAAGATGTGTCCATGTGTGAAATATCAAGGCTGTATTTGTAAAAGGACATGAGATATATGCCGGGTTTATTTTTTTTTAAAGTAGGTCAAACTCCAAGGTTAGGGTCACAAAGTCCAAGGTCATGGTTAAATGTGAACAATGTTGATGGGAGGTATCTATGTGTGAGATATCAAGGCTGTATGTGTAAAAGGACATGAGATATAGGCAAGATTAAGAATTAAGTGTAAAATCAACAAAGGGCAATAACTCCAAGAAGTTGATTGACAGAGTTACGGTTCTTGTGCACTGCACCTCTCCATAATGAAAACTAATCACCTGTAAAGTTTCATGATTCTACCTTACATATTTTTTGAGTTGTGCTCCGGACAAGAATCAACTTATAAAATCAACAAAGGGCAATAACTCAAAAAATTTGATCGGCAGAGTTACGATTCTTGTGCACTGCACCTCTCCATTATGAGATCTATCCACCTGTAAAGTTTCATGATTCTACCTTACATACTTTTTGAGTTATTCCCCGGACAAGAATCAAGTTTGAAAATCAAAAAAGGGCAATAACTCAAAAAATTTGATCGGCAGAGTTACGGTTCTTATGCACTGCACCTCTCCATAATGAGATCTATCCACCTATGAAGTTTCATGATTCTACCTTTAATACTTTTCGAGTTATGCTCCGGACAAAGTTTGGTCTACGGACAGACCGACCGACATACGGACCGACCGACCGACCGACCTTCCGACCGACCGACACTTGCAAAACAATATACCCCCATTTTCTTCGAAAGGGGGCATAATAAAATAGGCCCGAGGATCGAGCCTTGAGGAACCCCAGATTGTATCAGAAGAGAGTCAGATTGAAATTTTCCGACTTTTATTAACTGCTTCCTGTTGGATAAATAAGACTTTATTAGAAGCAGGGTATTTTCTGAAAAGTGGTATAGTTTAAGCTTATGTAGTAGGATTTCGTGATCAACAAGATCAAACGCTTTCATCAAATCCAAGAAAACAGAACCAATCAATTTGCCATCATCAATATCTTTAAGCCATGTATCGATCAATTTTGATAAAGCAGTTACACAAGAATGATTTTCTCTAAACCCAGACTGAGAATTATTCAGTACATTCGTTCGCACAAGGTATTTCTGTAGCTGCGTGACAATATGTCATTCAAAGATCTTAGAAATTGTGGGTAAGATCGAGATTGGTCTATAGTTATTCGGATCATTTTTTTCACCTGATTTTAAAATTGGTATAACTTTGGCTAATTTCATTTCATCTGGGTAAATGCCAGAAGCAATACTGTTATTTATTATGGATGTGATAATTGGTATAATTGTATCCCCACAATATTTTAGAATTTGTGCGCTAATACCGTCTAGACCTGTAGACTTTTTAACATCAAGTTTTCTAATTAGATCCCGAACCTCATTTATAGTAATAAATTCAATGGTGAAAATGTTATGTTCTAACTTTGCATCAAGGTGTTTTTGAAGATTTCGAAAACCGCTTTCCGAGAATGGTGTCTTAGTTACGATATCAGAAACGCTTACAAAATGACGGTTAAGCTCATTTATGACGTTCAATTTGCCTTCAATTACCGAATCCGTTTTTGTGATTTTCAATGGTATTGTTAGATCTTCTGACTTGTCCATGTTTGCTGCACCTTTAAGATTTTTCCATATCATCCTGGTATCTTTCTTATTTTCGACAGATTTATTGAAAAAGTTTTTCTTATTTCGCTTAATCATATAAGTCACTTTATTTCGAAGCATTTTGTACATGTCATGATTGCCGTCCATATGTGCTTTATCTCTTTCAAACATAGTTTCGTTAATTTCGTCTGCAAACCAATCAGGTTGATGCGTACGTTTTATACGTTTACTCTTGAAAGGAGCATGAGTAGATAATATTGAATAGCGAACAATTTTCGCGCCAATTTGTGCTAAAAATAAATTTCTAATGGGAAAACCCCAACAACGTTTGCCGGGTACCAGTCTAATATTTTGTTTATCGGTCATGAATCGGACAGTTTTTTCGTAACAGCGTTAGGAAAAAAATATTATTTTCAAGCGAGATATAAGTCGATCATAGATAATGCATGCGGGAACTAAAACTACGAAACATTGCGCATATGCAACATGCAAGATTGCTTCCAGAGACGGAGACAGACCAGAAATGACAAACGTTTTTTCTTGAGATTCCTCAGTAGCTTAACCAGAAAAAACATCGAAAAGTCTGAAAGTAAAGTAGCTATGATCATGAAACTTCTCGGGTAGATAGATCTCACAAAGGAGAAGTGCAACACACAAGGAGCATAACTCTACCTTGCTTATTTTGTGAGATATTGTCCTTTGTTGTAGGCCTACATAGTGAAAGCCTTCGGGGATATCAAATCACATTCAGCGACAAATTCTAGTTTTTTTTTCTATATTAACCATTTTTCAAAACAAGACCGGTTTTGACGTCCCCAACAGAAAATTCTTGGGAAAACATTGAGGCAAAAGAAGAAAATGATGATCGACCAAATTGAAGAGGCCTGCTCAGCAGACAAAAATAGTGTGAATAACGTTTTTGGATATTGATGATCATTCTTCTTTTGTCTCAATATTTTCTCTGAGATAAAACACTAAAAGTATTCACATCCGTTTTGTCATCTGCAGACTTTTTTCAATTTGGCCAAACATGACATTTTATCGTTTTGGAAAGGGTAAGCGAGTACGCACGAGCGACACGACGAAGCCAAGGCGGGACCGTATGTGTAAACATTACTTGTTTTAAAACTGCTTATTTCATAGTTACCGATCTTAAAAAGTACACGACAGTGCAGCAACCTTCTTAACCCTGAATTAGAATGTTTCTCAACAAATGATTACAGCAATCCAGCTCTTAAAACGTCATCTTCGGCAAGTTGAAAGTGGAAAAACTTCGCGAGATCCAGAGCCATATTTGTACGATAGGAGATTCCCAATCTATTTTTAGACCAGTGAGGCGTGACGATGACGTATTTGTTAAACCGAAAAACCGAACGCTATTAAGAATTTCATAAAATTTTAAGAGGGCCTCATTAGGATCTACAATTGTTTCAACACTGCCAATTCCGGATAATAATAAGTCATGTAAAAACTGGTCTTCATTGAATTTTTTGTAGCATCGATATGTAATGGTTTCGTGATTTTGATTGTTTATTTTTTTAGTGTTTTCAAATAATGAAGTCGAACGGGTAAAACAAATAGGATAATGATCACTTATGGATAGAGATGAAACAAACGGTTCGCTTGTATTCTGAATGGTATTCGTGTATATATGGTCAATCAAACTCGCACTTTTCTTCGTAACTCGTGTAGGGCTTTTGACTAACTGTTTTAGATAATAAAAATGAAATTAGATTAGCCCACTTTGTGTTTTCAAAATTTTTATTGCTATTTTTTGTGTCAAAATGAATATTGAAGTCCCCTAATATATGGTATTCAATGTTTAGTACATCCACCTTTTCAATCTGTTTTGCATACTCGTCTATCCACGATTGATTAGAATTTGGTGGGCGGTAAACATAATTTAGCAAAAATGGTGCACGATTGTTTGAAGTGAATTCTATTCATAGAGATTCAATTTCAGGACATTCCAGATCATTACGTCTTTTATACAGACGTTTTTCCGAGACATATACGATTATTCCACCACCCGTTTTGTTTTTCCTATCTTCTCTTTCGAATGTGTAGTTTTTAGCTCTACTGGCCTTTCAGGCCAGCGGGCTATTGTCATGGCGGTGTGTCCGTCGTGCATGCGTGCGTGCGTCCGTCCGTCCGTAAACTTTTTCTTTAAAAATCTTCTCCTCAGAAACTACTGGATGGATTTCAACCAAATTTCACAGGAATGATCCTTGGGTGACCCTCTCTCAGATTCCTACAAAGAGTTTGGATTGAACAAGAATAACTTGAGTTATCTGCCCTTGAACATCAGAAAAAGCTACAAATATTAACCAATCAAGACAAAACTTGGACAGAATATATATAAGCATGATATCCTGCCTGGGTTTAATTTTCAGCTTGATCGGAATTTTACATCATGAGTTATGTGCCCTTGAATTTGACATAATTTCCATTTTCGACTTTGTTTTCACTCTAACAACCATAATTGTTAACCAATCAAGATGATATTTGGAGAGAATCTTGTTGACAACAAGATCTTGCTTTTGTGTAATTTTCAGGATGATTGCATTGCTACAAACTGAGTTATGTGCCCTAGAAATTGACAAAATTTCAGTTTTCAAAACTTTTTTCACTTTTGTGGCCAAATAATAGATTAATACTGACAAAATTTGGACAGACCATAAGATCTTGCACAAGTTTAATATTCAGCTTGATTATTGTGGTGTTCAAGACATAAATTATCAAGTCAAAATCATATTTTTAAATCAGGATGTCTTTATTTTCATGACCTGCACAATCGCAACTTCTTGAACTGATTATCATAAAGAAAAACAACTCTTACTGAACTTTAAATTGCTCATATCAAAAGTTACTTCCCTTAGTCTACCACAATTATTAACTCACATATTGAATTACGTGCCTTTGAATTTGGCATAATGACAGTTTTCAACTTTATCATCACTCTAAAAATCTCCAAAATATTAGTCAATCATTTACCTTCTTTTCGCTTTGACCACATAATTGCTTCTCTTTACTTTGTTTCTGCTCTAAGAATCACAAGAATTTAAAAATATATCAGTTTAAGCATTTAGATGAATTTGTCAATTTTTTTAATAGTAAACCACAAGAAATTCAGGCCTGTGGAGCGACTCAAGACCTTCAGGTCTTTCTAGTTTATGTTTAAAGTACTGTCCTCGATATTTTCATGCAAAAATGTTTCACATAACCCTAGTATATCAGGCGAACTTTGGTCAAGCAGATGAAACTTTATCCCTTCAAGTTTAGGTAACAAATGGCGGATGTTCAAATTCGAAATATGTATACCTTTCTTTTTGAAATTGAACGCATTTTTATAGAGATTTGATTGAGTTTTGGTTGTTGTTGTTGTTGTTGTTTCAGAATTGACAATATCCTTGTCATGCAGGGTTTTTAATTCGTGATTCTGATTATTATGGGCATGTGACTGATAGTAAGAGTTAATTTTTGGAGGTAAATTTTCATGTTCACTACAAATACACGGATATTCGTCACAACAGTTACACACCAATATTAAAGGTTGGAATGTATTATTGCAACTAATTTCAAAATTTCTAATTTGTGAAGAATATGTAGCATTGAAACTTTCATTATTTAAAATTTTATCAGAGTATCTGTCAGAATTTTCCTAATGTCTACGGTCCAAATTGGAGCCTTCAAAACCTTGGTTTTGTCTGTACCAACAATTTCTGGTTTCGTGAGTAGCATTTCTACAGTTAAAACAATATTGCTTGTATCTGTCAAACACTGCTCTCGAAACTTGATTTCTATTGGGATAAGAATCTTTATTTCTGAATGTTTGATAAGACTGTCCTCTTATATAACCTCGTGCATAGGTTTTGGTATGATTTCTCTTTAGAATAGACACATGCTTGTCTATTACAGATAGTAATCGACTGGTACCTCTCGGTGATAGATGTTTTCCATCACGAGAAAAGAAGTGTTCAATAGGCTGATTATTGCCATAAACAAACAGTGGGTTACAGTCAATCAGATTTGAAGCAGTTTGTTCACACTCATTTTTTATGCATTTGTTTAATTCAGAGACATCTGTATCACGTCTCGGATGTCTTGTATAAAAACGAGGCTACCGACCGGCGACGCTACCCGACTTGTCTACTCGCGGGACGATTTGTGACCAACAAAACATCCATCGGTATAACCATGTGCGGATCCAGAGGGGGGGGGGGGGGGGGTCATGACCCCCCCCTCCTGGTATTTGGCGAAAAAATGGGTTATCAAAAAGATTACTGGTAATGTCCCAAAATGACTGCGTCATTCGTCCCTGTGTGGCACGACACACCGTTGTTATATTTAGTCCTTCATGATATGACATATATCTGCATGCGCCGATCCAGAGGGACCCCTGACCCCCTGGAATTTGGCAAACAAGAGCTGTCACTGTAAGATGACAATGCCCCCGACACCGCTTTGATTTTAAATTATGGCCAATCTATGTTCAAGGTCAAGGTCATCCAGGGGTCAAGGTCACCAAAGTATGTGCCTACAGAAAGGTAATGTACCAAGGAATGTTGTGGTAAAGTATGAAGCTAATATGTTAAGTAATAAGGAAGTTATGGCCAATGTTAAAGTTTTTGGACGGAATGACGGACAGACGGACAGACAGACGGACGGACGGACAAGTCAAATTTATGATGCCTCCCTATCGGGGGCATAAAAAGGGGTTAAAGATTGGATGACCCCCCTGGGAAAAATACCTGGATCCGCGCTTGGGTATAACGATGGTTACCGATGGGAGAACCCTGAACGCACCCAATGAATTTGAAATTTATGTAGTTCAACGTAGAAAACATTGAAATTCAGGGAGGAAATGCCGGTAATGTAAATAGTAATTTCTTCTTTTCCTTTGATGTTTTCAAGTGCTTTCTATTCATGTGTTGTTAAAACCAGCAGGAATAGAAAGGAACAAGAGGACCATGATGGTCCTATATCGCTCACCTGAACCAAAATGATATGAGCAACACTTTTGTTCAATTCAATAAACATTTATGACTATAAGACTGAAAACTAACTTATAGTCAATAACTTTGTGAAAATCAAACTCATCTGAGATCTTATGATGCCAAACATTGTGTCCAGGTTTTTCTTGATTGATAAATAATCACAGATTTTAGAGTATAAACAAGGTCGAAAACAGCCAAAGACGGTAATTTTTTCAAATTCAAGGGCACACAATTCTCGACTTTCTGATCACATCAGACTGAAAATCTACCTCATCCAAGATATTATGGTCTCCAACATAGTGTCCAAGATTTGTCTTGATTGGTCAATAATTGAAGATTCAAGATCGAAAAACAGCCAGAAACGGCTATTTTGTTAAATTCAAGGGCACATAACTCTCAACTTTCTGATCGGATCAGACTGAAAATCAAACTCATCCGACATATTATGGTCCCAAACATTGTGTCCAAGTTTTGTCTTGATTAATTGATAATTGTAGATTCTAGAGTGTAAACAATGTCGAAAACAGCCCAAAATGATAATTTTATCAAATTCAAGGGCACATAACTCTCGTCTTTCTGGTCAGATCACACTAAAAATCAAACTCATCCGAAATCTTATCCTCTCAAACATTGTGTCCAAGATTTGTCTTGATTGGACAATAATTGAAAATTCTAGAGTGTAAACAAGGTCGAAAACAGTCAAAAACGACAATTTTGTCAAATTCAAGGGCACATAAGTCTCGACTTTCTTGTCTTATCAGATTGAAAATTCTAGTCATCTGAGATCTTATGATCTCTAACATTGTGTCCAAGTTTTGTCTTGATTGATTGATAAATGTAGATTCTAGAGTTTAAACAATGTCGAAAACAGCCCAAAATGACAATTTTATCAAATTCAAGGGCACGTAACTCTTGTCTTTATTGTCAGATCACACTGAAAATCTAACTCATCCGACATATTATGGTCTCAAACATTGTGTCCAAGATTTGTCTTGATTGGTCAATAATTGTAGATTCTAGAGTGTAAAAAAGGTCGAAAACAGTCAAAAACGACAATTTTGTCAAATTCAAGGGCACGTAACTCTCTTCTTTCTGGTCAGATCACACTGAAAATCAAACTCATCCAAGATCTTATGGTCTCAAACATTTTGTCCAAGATTTGTCTTGATTGGTCAATAATTGAAAATTCTAGAGTGTAAACAAGGTCGAAAACAGTCAAAAACGACAATTTTGTCAAATTCAAGGGCACATAAGTCTCGACTTTCTTGTCTTATCAGATTGAAAATTCAACTCATCCGAGATCTTATGATCTCCAACATTGTGTCCAAGTTTTGTCTTGATAGATTAATAAATGTAGATTCTAGAGTATAAACAATGTCGAAAACAGCCGAAAATGACAATTTTATCAAATTCAAGGGCACATAACTCTAGTCTTTTTTGGTCAGATCACACTGAAATTCAAACTCATCCAAGATCTTATGGTCTAAAACATTGTGTCCAAGATTTGTCTTGATTGGTCAACAATTGTAGATTCTAGAGTGTAAACAAGGTCGAAAACAGTCAAAAACGACAATTTTGTCAAATTCAAGGGCACATAACTCTCGACTTTCTCGTCTAATCAGACTGAAAATTAAATTCATCCGAGATCTTATGGTCTCCAACATTGTGTTCAAGATTTGTCTTGATTGGTCAATAATTGTAGATTCTAGAGTGTAAACAAGGTCGAAAACGGTCGAAAACGGCAATTTTGACAAATTCAAGGGCACATAACTTGACTTTTTCGCCTGATCTGACTGAAAATCAAACTCATCCAAGATCCTATAGTCTCCAATATTATATCCAAGTTTTGTATTGATTGGGCAATAATTGTAGATGCTAGAGTGTAAACAAAGTTAAAAACAGCATTTTTCGTCATTCAGGGGCAGATAACTCCACACTTTCTGGTCCGATCTGGCCCATAATCGAACTCATCCGAGAACTTATGACCATACTTGTTTTGACAAAGTTTGGTCAAGATTGACTAATATTTGTGGATGCTAGAGTGTAAACACCAAATTGTGGACAGACGGACAGACGGACAGACGGACAGACGGACGGACGACGGACAAAAAGCGATCACAATAGCTCACCTCGAGCACTTCGTGCTCAGGTGAGCTAAAAATAGGCCGAAATTCTCTTCTAGTGTCATGACTGCACATCGATTTGGACCAGATAGTGCTAGAAGAGCCACGAGAGTCCTTCTGAAACAATTACTAGGTTAGACCACGTTTTGTGGACTTGTACTAATACGGCGGCGAATCATGTAGTGCAACACCAACAATTACAGAAATACCGGTAATCCTTTTAATCAAATACGCGGCCGAATCTGACATGGTATAAAGCTGACAAGTAAAAAATGTCCAGGATTCTAAGGACATGGTCTTTTAAACAGCACGGCCACCTGATAATAGTTGTTGACCAGCAAACAAACTTTTCATCAGCTGACTGTTGTACAAAAGAGGTGCCGTGTCCAACTAACCCCTGACAATTTCTGCTTTATCTGCTTCTGTCCTTTTTCAAATCGGTTACATATAAACAGATTTATTGAAAGCTGTCAAAATGTTATGCAATTCTTCGCCATGACTTAAGAATTTCCATTCGGGATCTGGAAAAGGGGAGCTTTTCTGTATCTTA
This sequence comes from Fragum sueziense, assembly GCA_963680895.1. Classification (NCBI taxonomy): domain Eukaryota; kingdom Metazoa; phylum Mollusca; class Bivalvia; order Cardiida; family Cardiidae; genus Fragum; species Fragum sueziense. Next base: position 4,527,016 of record OY804601.1, on the reverse strand, counting down.
GAACACCATAGATCCGGATCCGTTTGCACATTAGGAGCCATACTCAGTGTCGCTCTTCTGGAAAAGCTATTGGAGAACACCATGCATCTTGATGAAATTGCGGGTATTAACATGTTGAACACAAATGCCCCTGAAATGGCCATTTTTATACAAGAGGACCATGATGGTCCTATATCGCTCACCTGAACAAAAATGATATGAGCAACACTTTTGTTCAATTCAATAAATATTTATGACTTTAAGACTGAAAACGAACTTCTGGTCAATAATGTTGTGAAAATCGAACTCATCCAAGATCTTATGGTGCCTAACATTGTGTCCAAGATTTGTAATTGTAGATTCTGGAGTATAAACAAGATCGAAAACAGCCGAAAACAACAATTTTGTCAAATTCAAGGGCACATAACTCTCAACTTTTTTATAAGATCAGACTGAAAATCAAACTCATACCAGATCTTATGATTCCCAACATTGTGTCCAAGTTTTGTCTGGATTGATCAATAATTGTAGATTCTAGAGTAGAAACAATGTCAAAAACAGCCGAAAGCGGCAATTTTATCAAATTCAAGGGCACATAACTCTCATCTTTCTGGTAAGATCAGAATGAAGATCAGACTGAAAATCAAAATCATTTGAGATCTTATGGTCTCCAACCTTGTGTCCAAGATTTGTCTTGATTGGTCAAAAATTGTAGATTCTAGAGTGTAAACAAGGTCGAAAACAGTCAAAAACTGCATTTTTGTCAAATTCAAGGGCACGTTACTCTTGACTTTCAGATCAGATCAGACTGAAAATCAAACTCATACGAGATCTTATGGTCCCCAACATCGTGTCCAAGTTTTGTCTTGATTGATATATAATTGTATATTAAAGAGTGTAAACAGGGTCGAAAACAGCCGAAAATGGCAATTTTGTCGAATTCAAGGGCACATAACTCTCTTCATTCTGGTCAGATCAGACTGAAAATCAAACTCATGTGAGATCTTATGGCCTGCAACATTATGTCCAAGTTTTGTCTTGTTTGATCAATAATTGTAGATGCTAGAGTGTAAACAATGTCAAAACTAGGTATTTTTCACATTCAAGGGCAGATAACTCCTGACTTTCTTGTTCAATCTCACCCATAATCGAACTCATCCGAGATCTTAGGGCTATACATGATTTGACCAAGTTTGGTTAAGATTGGCCTATATTTGTAGATGCTAGAGTGTAAACACGAATTGTGGACGGACGGACGGACAGACGGACGACAGACAAAAAGTGACCACAATAGCTCACCTTGAGCAATTTGTGCTCAGGTGAGCTAAAAATGTTAAGTTTTGGTGTAAAGGGTTGATAAGGGTTAACAGATGACCTTGAGAAAGGTCATACTGCATGGAACAGATGTATATCCTTGAAAGAAAGTTACATATGTGACCCGTCACACTAAAAGGGACCTTATCAGAATACCTAAAATCCAAATTTTGACAAACTTGTCAGACTCATCACAAGTCAATCAGATCCCGTATGCGAAAAATCAACATATAGTGAGATAGGGAAAACATTCCGGGTTTAGAAAATTACATAAAAGTGAAAAGTGTCGGCTCTAGTCTGGCTGCGCGGACTGCTGCAGACTGACTAGGTCGATATTTTTCACACACCCGATAATGTCCCTTTTAGCGTGACGGGGTACATATATCAAATGTGAGCTTTGTATATCAAATACTTTTGGAGAAAAGGCAAATGTTATGTTTTCGGACAGACAGACGGACGGACGGACACAAGTAAAACAATATGCCCCCGATCTCTCTATACGGGGGCATAACAATATGATATTTTAATTATAATGAGCATTTTCTCCTGTGATTATCAAGTTTACACATTAGGCAACAACATACAAGTTCACTTTGCTTTTTGTAGCGCCTGATTTGTTGTCTACAAGACATTTGAATAAGGGAAATCCAAGATTTTGAAATTGGGCAGGCGGGTAATGGTAGGATATTGGTCGTTGTATCCAAAAGTGAATTAAACTCTTTCTGGAGTAAGCCCTAGCTAGCTTTGACGTCTCCTAATAGATAAAGCATGTGCAAACATTGAGGTAAAATTATGATAATCAGTATCCAACTAGGCATAAGTTTCCAAATAGAACTTGGAACTTCGATTGGAACTTGCTGTATTTACGGGGAGGTGGCTTTAGTTTTATTATCTGGGAAAGTGATGATATCAAATACAGTCGACACTCGTTGTGTCGAAGTCAGAGGGGCCGTCAAAATAACTCGACATATCCGGAGTTCGACTTATCCGATTTTAATTTTTTTCGATGAAAACGATATTTAACCATTTTTGATAGGCATCATATGTTATCATGATTGAAATATAGCAGGAAAAGGAAAGAAATTGCTCGAAACGAGCAATTTCTATCCTTTTCCTACTATATTTCAATGGCCGCATTTGTTTCGGAATTCATTTTGATATCCATATGTTGAGGATGGGTCATGACTTTCACTTCGACTTAAGCGGAATTTCGACTTATCCGATGTCGAGATAACGAGTGTCGACTGTAATCACTTGATAATGATCACAATCACAGAAACAATAACCAAGAACAGTAAAATGTCTTCATAAATGGATTGTTAATATTTAAGACTATATACAGAATATCAGCTAATAAATAAATGGACGGAAACTAGCCCTCTACACAAGCAAAAATAATAATGGTTTCATTGCAAATATACCTCATTTTTTGCCTTTTTGATTCAATGCATTATATACATCTTAACCCATTCCCAATTGCCAAACCTTTAGACTGCTCCAATCAAAAAGATGCTGCAGATAATAAAATGGAATCCTGATAAAGACACAATTTGTGTACAATTCAGTTGAGAAAATATTGAGGCAAAAAATAGGAAGAAATACTGGTTATCAGCATTTTATCACATACTAGCATTTTCTTGTTCCACTTCAATGTTTTCCAAATATGTTTATTTTTACTGTAACATGTCAAAATCAGGATTTGTTTGGGAAAGGGTTAATCTTTGACATAAACCCATTCAATAGCAACATTTCAAGACTTGTTAACCTTGCATAACAAAAAATGAAATTGATAATACCTATGCTGAAAACCTTTTAAACTACATGCAAAAAGCATTTTCAGTTATTACATAATATGGCACAACATTTGCTAAATATTGTGAAGTAAATGTCTCTTTGTCTGAATTGCATGAAAAAATTCTAGTTATGACTTTCCTGTTTGAAGACAGCTTCTGAAAACATGAAAGGAAATTGAGACAATGCTGATTACTTGCATTTTTTCACTTTCCCTCTACATTCTATTTCTCTGTATCAAGTCTGAAATTATATCTTGTCTTCTTGTTCAGATTTAATCCTATGAATTTAATTCACAGAAAATATTATGTCAATTAAGCAGTAATTTGTGTCGAAAACAAAATATTAAAACAGTAGCATGATTTGATTGCTGTGTCTTACAGCAATGGCTGAGCAATGAGCTTTCCTTCCAAATATGCTATCAGTTTACAACCTATTGTTTATCAATCTAAGAATCACCTTCCAGCTCCTAACATAAAAATGAGCATGAATTTGGAAAAATATGCTCCTTCTGGCATTTGAGACCAACATGGATCTTAGTCAGCCAGGGCATATGCACAGACTGATCAAGATTTATTTTGTCTTTAATGTCTGTAGTAACAGTAACTGCCAGAGAGCAGAAATGACCCTGATCACTCTGCATTAAGGTGGTCAACCCCTAATGAGATTCCCGCAACATAGAATTATTCAGGCAATGTCAGAAACATGCAGCGGTGGAACTTTCCACCACCGAATGTTTAGGACTGCGTCCGAATAGTTTTAGATATGTTACAACCCCTCTCGAAAAAATCTGATGTTCTTTTTCATCTCAAAATGGCCACATTACGGGTATTGTACCTTAAGTTTGATGTGGGTCCATGGTGGTCTAAAATGTCAGAAGGCATCTCTCAAAATTCTGGCTCAAATGTGTCAAAGTACACAGAAACAGAGCAAGGTGAAATTGTAAAAGAATTAGCCAGTGCCAGTCTACAAAATTTGTGCATTTTTACTACTGTGGATTTTTTAATCAATACTTTGTTTGAAGTTATTTAATTGTATTTGTAAACTTTTTTCAATGTGGCAAAATTTTCAAAGCTTTTGAATTCATCAAAATAAACCTTGATAGTTATGGAATTTGAAATTTGTGTTTGTTCTAGTAAAGAAAATATTGAGGCAAGAGGAGAAAAAGCTGTCCATCAGTATTTTCTTTTTGTGCTTCAATGTTTTCCAAAAGCTTTCTTATTAGAGATATAAATATCAGGTATAATTTGTGAAAGGTTTGAATAGTTTTTAATTTTTAACTTTGTACAGTGAAGATGCAACTGCTCATGCATATTTAATGATAAGACTTTCAAAATGTTCTAAAAAATGAAGGATTGGCTCCAGATTGTTAACATATGTGACCTGTCATGTAAAAAACGACAATCTTGGGAGCGAGAAAAGTATTGACCCTAGTCAGCCTGCAAAGTCTCCACACACTGATTAGGGTTGAACATTTTTGCTCTAATCAGATTATCTGAATCTAGTATATTTTTCAACATTTACGAGGGCCCATCAATAATTTCGAGAACTAATTTCATATCAGACAAATACGTTGATAAACTTAGAAACATAACCCATTTCTTATAAAAGTAACATCCCTTGAACAGTTTGCATTCATTCCACCGCTTGACCCACGCCTGTGGCACGTGCTACAGCCCGTCACGTGACCTAACCCGCGAACTTTTGTAAATGACACACCCAACTCTTCTTTTTACTGATTATCTTCACCCCGTGATTTATTTCTAAGGTTTGGAAATAACTAGAAGTCGCAAAATGCACAATCTGTGCGATGCAGAGGGTTTGGTAATGTTTCTATTACCAGTTTCACAATACCGGCCTTTTTAACGCGTCGGCTATGGCGCGACGCGCTGTCATAGCGCGGCAGAATTTCGCACCTTATGATATTTGCGCGCTGTCTCATAAAAACGGGTGGCAGACCAGATTTGATTACTGCTGCAAAATTATAAGTACTTACTCGACTTTATATAGACATAAAATGTTTCAGTTTGATTCCTCGAATATTGATGAAAATTGTGACATTTGTCTCACTGGCACATCTGGAAATCAATGTTTTTGTGGGTGAGAACGAAGAATAATGCTTCCAAAAAGATACTTGTTCTTTACTTTCCGACTCAAAAATGATGCATTGATGTCACGTAACATGTATTTATTTGATTCGCAAAGTTATGACGTTCTTCCTTATAACTTTGGTATTATTTACGACACCTTGTGACCCCCTACCCCATTCGGCCAGGAAGCGGCCAGCGCGGTGCCCATCTTACCGATACACGGCACATTTCGAGATTACCGGTCATACTGTCCTTAGCTGTATCATTCAAATTATCCAAGTGTTTTACTACTATTTCAACACCTAATTGTCGATTTTCAAGAATAATTTCATGGATTTTAGCAGCATTCTTTTCAGATTTATAGTCTCCGGTCAGCGTGTAAAACCACCAATTTTCTCTTATCTCTCCACCCACTCTGAAGCGTCGTATGCGCTTTCCAATAACGTTATTAGATAAACATATGTCTCTTCACAATACATGTAAAATTTCACGGACGCCCGTAAAGGAATTATTAAGAAATACATAAAACGTTTTCATACGGCGTTGCTCAAAAATGCAAGATGACGTCATTTCAAAACAAACGCTATTGACATGACGTCATAATTCTGCCATGACGTCATATTGTTATGACGTCATCGTTTTAAAATATGATGAGTCGTTGGAAAATGAATGAGCTTTCAGCATACCAATTTTCGTGATAATACGTCAACGGGTTAGTGAATAGTTGATTTAGTTCTCGAAATTATTGATGGGCCCTCGTAAATACTGTATGTGTTCATTTTCAATATGCAACATCTGGTTTTATAATTTTTACTACTTTTTTCTCATTTACAATTTCAACATGCACCTTTCTAATGTAATGTGACACATATAATAATAAAACAAACTTTGAACACAACTGGTTTAAATATCATACAAAATCAAATAAAAAATACAAATTATGAGAAAACATCATTAATAATTTATATGAAATCATCTTAAACTTTAAACATCCATACCATACAATCAGAAAATAATATTTTCACTTGATGGTTATAACCTAGATGTCTGTGTTGAAGTTCATTTGGTCACATTAACCCTTTCCAAGACAACACCAGTCCTAGTTTTGATGTCCCAATCCGGAACTGTAGAAAAACATTGAGGCAAACAAAATAAATGTTGATTCTTCTGCTTCAATATTTTGTGTGTTTAAATCAACCCTTTCCCAAACAAGACCTGGTTTTGACGTCCTTATCATAAATGACCTGGGAAAACATTGACACAAAAGAAGAAAATGCTGATAACCAGCATTTTCTCCTTTTGTCTCAATGCTTACCTGGCTATATTGTACACAAATTCTCTCTCTATCAATATCTATTTTGACGCCTGCAGAAGCTTTTCCATTGGACCACCCAAAACATTTTGTCCTTTGGGAACGGGTTAAACAGAAACCCCTTTTCTATCAACATGCATTATGGTATCTACAGCAGCTTTGATTGGTACAGTCCAAAATGAAAGATTGAATCATGTAATTACAGATTGAACCAGGCAGAGTGGTATTTAACTCTTTTCCAAATGCCACAATTTTAGGAATGTCCTATCTCTGAAAATCTATTTCACTTAATGTACAAAATAAATATATTGTAGTATGCAAGGGCCGATCCAGAAATTTTTTCCAGGGGGGGTCCAAGCCAAATATTTTTTCAAGGGGGGTCCAAGCTCAAATTATGGCTTAAAATGTAGTAAATATGTAATGTTACACTAAATTTATATAGTCAAAATTTAATTTTCGGCCAATTCCAGGGGGGGGGGTCTGGACCCCCCCGACCCCCCCCCTCTAGATCCGCCCATGGTATGGACAGAAAGAAAAGGAGAAAGCTGATTGTCAGTTTTATCTTCTTTTCTCTCTTTACTTCTCTAGAGTTAAAGGGCGACGGTAACAGATGGTCTAATTGCAAAAAATGAAATTTTTTGAAAAAATATGCAAAACTTTTGTGTTGACCACCTCGGGATGGTTAATAATATGCGATTCAGACAGAGAATGAGCCGAAATTACAAGACAGATAGCTGAACTTAGGGAGAATCCAAGCCTAAATTCAACCCCATCACTGATGGGGTTAGAATTATTTTTAAATTGTTGCGCATGCGCATACAGCGCGGACCATGATTCAAACGAGATTCATACTTAAATTTCAATATGACGTCATCATGTATGTTGTGACGTCATTTAAGAAAGTCGCATGTCCTACTGTTTTGACCTACTTTCGACATCGCTTCATGAATTTGGTATCAAATTGCGAAAAAATGAGTCGTTGCTTCAATAGTTTCTCGTAATCATTTAATCAGGTCATATAAAGCTTAAAAAGTGTACATTTCGTTTGTATTTGACAATTTTTGGGTCCAAATCTGGGAAATAGTAGCTTTAATGTGTAACAATGGTAGTTGGTTTTATCACACAGTGAATGCAAGTCAATGGAATGTTTCAACCAATACCTCACTCTCTCTGAACACTTTCCACATCAATTACAAATTCATAGATACAATGTAGGTCCAAATCAAAAGCAGACTAAAGTTAATAAACCAAAATGCAGTGACTAAAAAAATTATTTTAGGTCTTTTATTTTTCATTATTAAATCTACAATATCTTAATTCCAATTAGAACAAGTTGATTTGTCATCTGGGAAAGGGTTAATTAAATGTTATAATATCTAATATGTATAACAGTTTTGGAATGATGAAGCAAGAATAACATATGAACTACAACTTTCTCAAACAGGTACTGGTTTAGATGACCTACAGATACATGCAGATTTTCTATCTTCAGACTTGAGTCGAGATCTAGAAAAAGAACCCCTATCGCACATGGATCCAGATCTGCTTGTGCATACATAGGGTCTGATCAAGATCCATGCTGCTGTATAATAGTTATTTCATAACCTGAAGCAATTGTTGCTAAGAAAGCAGCATGGATATTGTCCTGACTGCATCTAGGCAAAGGTAGATCTGGAATCATGGGTGTCCCAAATGCTTGACTGATTTTTCCAGAACACAGTTCACTCATTTTGTCATCTGTAGCATCTTTAAAATTGATCCATTTTAAAAATTTATCTTCTGGTAAACAGTTAAACTTTGCCCAAATGGCAAAATATTAGACCATTCCAATTTGAAAGAAACTTATGACAACAAAATAAATGACATCAAAAGTAGGAAATGTGTGTGCTTTTTTACAGAAATTATTGAGGGAAAAGGAGTATTGCTGATTATCTTCATTTCTTCTTTTCTCTCAATATTTGCCCAAACTATTCCTACTAGGGACATCAAAATCAGGGCTTATTTAAGAAATGGTAATACATATGTACATTATAGCAGAGATCAAGTAGAATCTTGGATCACAGAATATCACAGACCTTCGTATTTCCATCAGAGTTGATCTGCAGTTTTCTTTTCCTTTTACCTGATTTTTCCTGAAAATAAAAATATTTGAGCTTGACAAACTACCTTGATAGCCCAAGAAAGACATTTATACATACAAGAAATGTACATGTAAGATATGAAAGCCCTTTCACATACATTTCATATGACTTAAGTTGTTGCCACTATTTTAACTTTTGTGAGACTATCGATGAGGTTCATCCATGCATAATTATAACACATTAATTAGGCAATTATGCAAACATTAAAGCACTGACTTTATTACAAACATTTTCATTTCATTTTTTTTTTTCATTTCATTTATTTCAAAAAGGCTTTAAACACACATTGTGTTTTTAGCCAACAATACAACAGTACAAATATACAATGGTTTACAAAGACCTTAACAAATAACAAATGGAGAAAAAAGTAAGAAAATAAGTCATATAGTAATAATGGCATGGTCAACAATTTAATTTCACAATTATTTTGAAGTTAATTTCTCATCTTGTTCGCAAAGAAAATGTATTTTGATAATTGTATTATTGTATTTTTTGAGGTGATTGTCAGAAGAGTTTTGAATTTGTGAATTGTAGGCCAAATAAAGAAGTATTTTTTCATGAATCTTTTTCTTAGTTCTAAATATTTTGGACAAATAAGTAAGAAATGGTATTCTGTTTCTACTGCTTTCATGTTACAGTTCGTGCAAAGTCTGTTTTCGCGTGGTGTATTTGTATATCTACCTTTTTCAATTTCAAGTTCATGGGCTGAGGTTCTAAATTTCGTTAGTGCGGTTTTGAATTTGACATCATATTCAATTTCTAGATATTTTTCTGGTTCTAATGATTCTTTAAAGAGTACATAATAGTTTAATTTATTTGAATTGGCGATTTCGGTTGACCATGACTGTACATACATGTCGTGTAATCTCTGTTTGACTGTGGGCAAAAGTATGTCTATTTGGTCTTGGTTAATCCACATGAACGACAACCCAATATTTTCTAATAACGATTTAACTTGAAAAGCCCAGTTACTTCCCCTATATGTATTACCGTTTTCACAATCAGATTTTAACATTTTGTATATTGTTTTAAGAATAGAGTGTTCGTTTTGATTAATTACATGTTTCCAATATTTAACCATATTAAATTGATGTGTTACAGATAGTGGTGTTCTTCCTGTTTCTCCGTAGAGCGTTGCGAGTGGAGTAGATTTTTTAACACAAAGAGCTCGGCGTAAAAATTTAGTGTGAACGTTTTCTATATCCTTCGATGTAGTATTTCCCCATATTTGAGAGCCGAATTGAAGAACTGAACCGACTAAACTATCGAATAATTTACATTTTCTTGAATTAGGAAGCTCTAACTCAATCAAAATTTTAAATAAGTTATGTAATGAGAATGATGCTTGCTTTGAAATATCGTTCTGTGTACGTGACCATGACCCATTCTTATATAAAAAGAGTCCTAAATATTTGAATTTTGAAACCGTCTCTAACGGGGTGTTATTTATGAAGAATGTATGGTTTGTGTGCCTCCCTCTCTCAAATATCATGGCTTTAGTTTTACTTGTGTTGATTCGCAAACCCCACAGCCTACAATACTGTTCAATGTCATTCAACATTGACTGTAAGGAGGCTGCAGATTTTGCGAATACAACTTGGTCATCTGCATACAAAATGAGAAAAAGCTTCATCTCTTCAAATGTAAAGATATCTTCAAGATCAGAGTTAATACAATCAACTATATTGTTCACGAACATCATGAAAACCAGAGGTGAGGACGGATCTCCTTGCTTCAACCCGACCTTTGACTCTATGAAGTCCGAAAGATCATGATCATAACGAACGCATGATTTTACGGATGAATACATTGATTTAAGTGCATTTATAAAACGGATACTAACATTTTCTTTAAGTAATTTTGTCCAAAGTAAACTTCTATTTATGCTGTCAAAACATTTTTCATAATCTATAAATACACAATAAAGTTTTTTACCAGATGAAAGAACTTTTGATACAACAGAATTCAAAATAAAAATACAATCTATAATTGACTTCCCCTTTTGAAAACCATACTGATTATCACTAAGTACACTATTTACATTGGTCCACTTGACAAGCCTATTCAATAAAATTTGCGAATAAATTTTTTCTAGAATATTAATGAGTGTGATTCCTCTGTAATTTTCTGCATTGTTCGGATCACCTTTTTTCAAAATTGGGCTAATAATACCCTTTCCCCATTGTTCAGGATACTCGCCGTTTTGGAACATACGATTATACAGAACAAGGAGGAAGGGGGATATGAATTCATAAGCTGATTTTATTATTTCACACGGAATATCATCAATACCATGGCTTTTACCATTATTTTGCATAAAAACAGCTTTTCTAATCTCATCTTCTGAAATAATAGAATCAAGGTCACTGTCGACCTCGTCGGTGTCGACATTTGGTATAGACTGGTCCGTTTCCGTAGTGATATTCTCTAATGGTATTTCAAACATACTTTTAAAATGGTCAAACAACTGTTCCATAGAGAGAGAATCTGGAATAATATCAGGTTTACGATAAGTACCTTTAATCTTGCGCCAAAATCCCCGGGGGTCAGTTTTGGATAGATTACTAATGCGATGACCTTCGGTTAGCTTGAATTTTTTCTTTGCTGCTTTTTTAACATTGTTATAATGTGCGCGCGCACGACTAAATGCGTGTCTGTTCAAATCATTTTTCTCTCTTTAGAAAGCGTTTCTTGCCCTTTTAAAAGCGAGTTTTGCTGTGAAGCACTTATCATTGAACCATTTGGATAAGGGTCTCGATACACGTTTATTTTTGGACCTTGGGGTTTTACCAAAAATTTTCAAAGCGTTCTCCGTGAGGAAACACGTGAATTTTTCTACTATACTATGCATATCATTATTTTGCGATTCATTGATAAGCTTTTGAAAACATTCATGATTATTCATAAGTTGTTCTAAAAATAGATCTTTTTTGTTTTCATCCCAAACCAGTTTTGGGCTTGATTTGACAACACGTTCTTTTTTGGCAGTGTTATTTTTCAAAACTGGGTTGGATTGAATAGAAAAAAGTATTGGTGCGTGATCGGAATGTTCATTGAAATCAAATATATCGAATTTCTTAATAAATGGAAAATTATCAAAATTTGTCAAAACGTAATCAACAGTACTCATACCACCGTGGGAACAAAATGTAAACTTGCCCCGCCCACTGTCCGCGTGCAGACGACCATTGACCAATGACAAACAACACACTTGACACAACTCGAGCAGACGACGTCCGTTTGCATCTATCACATGATCAGAGTTGTAACGACGCGGCAGGACAATAATGGGCCCATTTTCATCGGTGATTTCGTCGCTGTCGACAAAATCATCGCATGTAGATGTGCGCCCATTAAAATCACCAGTGATAAAGACTCGCCCTCTAGCCTTGTATCTCATAATGCTTAATTCTAGATCTTCAAATAAATCTTGATCTCTGATTACCTTTGAATTATTAGGCGGGATATATATAAAACAAATAAATACAAACAAACCTAAACAAAATTGTGCTTAGTCAAAGTCTGCAAAATTTAGTTTCTGTTGAGGTACAGGTCTATAGTTCAGTTTTAGTCCCCCATACAAGTGCAAAGTTTGAAAACAATATCATCAGTGAGAGGGTAAAGAAAAAGAAATTTTTTATGATAATCGGTATAATTAACCAAAGAATTATGTTAACACAAGGCCAACATCTGGCTGACTGAAATATCTCCTATTCCTTGAAAAGTCTGATCCAATTATATTTTAGCTCATATTTGTTTAATTAACCCTTTCCCAAACAAGACCTGGTTTTGACGCCCCTATTAGAAAAGGCTTGGCAAAACATTGAAACAAAAGAAGAAACTGCTGATAACCAGCAGTTTCTCCTTTTGTCTCAATATTTTCTGTGCTATATTGTACACAAATTCCTTACTTCTTAGCATCAATTTTGTCATCTACAGCAGCTTTTAGATTGGAACACCCTAAAATTTTATCGTTTGGGAAAGGGTTTAAGTAAATCACAATTCTACTACAATACTGATGCAGTACATACAAAATTAATCTATTCCGTACTCATTTGTATGAAAGCAGTATAGAAACACATCAATTTATAGACAAATGTTCTGTTGTTGATCATCGAGATTTTCCGTTAGTAAATGGATTTAATGTGACTAACCAAACTGTAAATTGAATGCCTATCACTGCATTTCAACAAACTAGACAGCCCTGACGGTCTGGAAGCGCTCCACAGGCCTGAATTGTTGTCTTGTTGAATGCAATTTCAAAAGTTCAGGCTGCTCGAACAAGCAATTGCAGGACTACTTTTACACTCACTGATTTCACAAAGCATGTCGTCGTTGTAAATGCAAAACCGCGTATCTCGATTTTGGAAAATTTCAAAGGGGAAGTAACAAAGTGTAATAACTTTTCTCAAACTGAAAGGTTTTACTTGAAATTTGGATATATTGTTCACAAATAATGTGTCATTAATACTGATCAGTAAAAATATCTCAAACCTGAAAGAATTGTCTTAGCTGGACACACAGGATTTTACTTTGAAAAACGCAAAGATCAACATATAAGGTTTTGCATTTACACCGACGATGTAAGATCTTATGGTCAGTAAGATTCTGTTAAAGTTCTGTATTGATCGATGGTTGTAAGAGTGAAAATAAAGCCGAAAATGGCAATTTTGTTGATTTCAAGGGCACATAACTCATGCTGAAAATTATACCTAGACAAGGTCTTATGGTCACCATCATTCGGTCCAACTTTTGTCTTGATTGATCAATATTTGTAGTTGCTACAATGACAACATGTCCAAATAAAGCCGAAAATGGCAATTTCATCAATTTTAAGGGCGCACAACTCATGGTGTAAAATTCAGATCAAGCTGAAAATTATACCAAGACAAGGTCGTATGGTCAACATCATTCGGTCCAACTTTTGTCTTGATTGATCAATATTTGTAGTTGCTACAATGACAACATGTCCAAATAAAGCCGAAAATGGCAATTTCATCAATTTCAAGGGCGCACAACTCATGGTGTAAAATTCAGATCAAGCTGAAAATTATACCAAGACAAAGTCTTATGGTCACCATCATTCGGTCCAACTTTTGTCCTGATTGGTCGATATTTGTAATTGCTACAGTGAGAACATGTCCAAATAAAGCCGAAAATGGCAATTTTGTCAATTTCAATGGCACATAACTCATGATATAACAAGAGTTGTCTGCGGACAACGTAGCTCTCCTATACGAGAGCTTGTCACAACAAGAGTTGTCCGCGGACAACGTAGCTCGCCTATACGGGAGCTTGTCACAAAAACAGCAAATTTTTTAAAAGTAGGTCAAACTCAAAGGTCAAGGTCACAAGGTCAAGGGTAATGGTCACAAAGGAAAGGTCTTGTCGAGATGTATCTATGTATGAAATATCAAGGCTGTATCTCTAATAGTGCCTGAGATATAGGCCAGGTTAAAGTTTTTCAAAAGTAGGTCAAACTCCAAGGTCAAGGTCACTAGGTCAAAGGTCATGGTCTCAAATGAAAGGTCTTGTTGGGATGTATCTATGTATGAAATATCAAGGCTGTATCTCTAATAGTGCCTGAGATATAGGCCAGGTTAAAGTTTTTCAAAAGTAGGTCAAACTCCAAGGTCAAGGTCACTAGGTCAAAGGTCATGGTCTCAAATGAAAGGTCTTGTCGAGATGTATCTATGTATGAAATATCAAGGCTGTATCCCTAATAGTGCCTGAGATATAGACCAGGTTAAAGTTTTTCAAGTGAAGACGCGACGGGACGTGACGGGACGGGACGGGACGGTACGCGACGCGACGCCGACACTAGGGCTGTGACATTAGCTCCCCGGACATAAAGTCCCGGCTCGCTAAAAACAACAAATTTTTTAAAAGTAGGTCAAACTCCAAGGTCAAGACCACAAGGTCAAAGGTCATGGTCCTAAATGAAAGGTCTTGTCGAGATGTATCTATGTATGAAATATCAAGGCTGCATCTCTAATAGTGCCTGAGATAAAGGCCAGGTTTAAGTTTTTCAAAAGTAGGTCAAACTCAAAGGTCAAGGTCACAAGGTCAAAGGTCATGATCCCAAATGAAAGGTCTTGTCGAGAGGTATCTATGTATGAAATATCAAGGCTGTATCTCTAATAGTGCCTGAGATATAGGCCAGGTTAAAGTTTTTCAAGTGAAGACGGGACGGGACGCGACGCCAACACTAGGGCTGTGACATTAGCTCCCCGGACATAAAGTCCCGGCTCGCTAAAAATCAAATTCAGCTGAAAATTGTACCAAGACAGAATATTATGGTCACCAACATTCTGTTGTAGTTTTGTCTTGATTGGTAGATATTTGTAGTTGCTAGAGTGAAAACAAGGTAAACTAGAACTGTCGCAAAGCGGACGAATACCCCCCACTAAAGTCTTGTCACTGAAAAAGTGCTATCGCTCAAAAGGTTCTTGACTTAGAGCATGGAAACGGATTTTAAACAAAGTCCAACTGTGACCTTGACCTTTGACCTTGGTGACCCCCAAAACGATAGGGCACCTCCTTGGGTCATGGCCAACAACTGTGTAAAGTTTCATGATCCTAGGTCAAACGGTTCTTGAGTTAGAACACAGAAACGAAATTGTAAATTTTGACTACTTCCAGTAATATTGACTACTTCCCCCCCCCCCCCCCCCATTAAAAAGTTCAAAGTGGCATAACTCTAAAACTAATCACTGGATCAAGATGAAAATTGCAGGTGCACAACTTCATATGATAGGAAACATCCTGGTAAAATTTCAGAAAAATTGGTCAAAAACTGTGGGAGGAGAAGAGGACACAAGATTATGTCCACGGACGGACGGACAGACGGACAGACGGACAGACGGACGGACGGATGGACAGACGGACAACCTGATTCCAGTATACCCCCCCATAACTTTGTTGTGGGGGGTATAAAAAAAAAGCTGAAAATGGCAATTTTTGTCAATTTCAAGGGGACATAACACATAACAACAATATTAAACTCAAGACTTACATTTGGACTAAGACCTTTGAGATCAACTTTTTTTGTATTAGTTATATTATTGTTGGTTTCTGAAGATGAATTTTGGGCTTGATCTCCATATAATGCTACATGTAGTTCCTCTGTTTTTCCTGTCAAAATAAAATAACAAATGTAATAAATGAAATATAATTCTATATCTGTGATAAGGGGACTTTATAGTCATATGAAACATTGAAAGTCAGAATTAACCCTTTCCCAAACAAGACCGGGTTTTGACGTCTCTAATAGAAAAGGTTTGGGAAAACATTGAAACAAAAGAAAAAAACTGCTGATAACCAGCAGTTTCTCCTTTTGTCTCAATATTTTCTGTGCTATATTTTAAGCAGAACCTGCCTTTATGAACATCCATTTTGACATATGCAGCTTTTTTCTAAAGAGAAAGTCCAAAATTTTGTCATTTGGGAAAGGGTTAAACAACAATTGAGCCAAGTCTGGAAATAATATTATGGCCTTTTTGTTATTTGAGACAAAAATTGATCTATCAGTATGCACCATACTTCTTAGAAAATATTGAGGGAAAATGAGAAATTGGTGATTATCAGCAATTTCTCCTTTTTCTCTTTGTTTTCCTAAACCATATCTGCCATGGACATCAAGATCAGGTCTTATTTGGGAAAGTGTTAATACCAAAGACACTGTGCAAAGCTTTAAACTATTTTGCAGACAAAGTTTAAATTTCTTTACTATAAGAATGGAGAAATTACAAAATAAAGAGTAAATTTCTACATTAACATGATCTTATTGTTTTTGACCTTGAAAAAGGATTTATCTTGGCATCATATTAGAAATATTTTACTGTTTACTTAAATTAAATTTAGATCTTATTTATAACTAAAAATCTTTAAGAAATCAAAGAAAAATGTCACAGCATGTTCATGTTCATCCAGTTTTTATTTACTTTTATTGAAAAACCATCTATGGTAATGTAATAAATATGTCAGGGCTAGAATTTCTCTAACAATATGGCTTGCAATTTTTTGCTGGTGGATTTTGTAACCACTAGCTAAAAGGCCAATTCACTCACAATCTGGTTTTGTACATTATAAAGGTTTTCATTTTGAAAAATAAAAGCATAACATGTTGCTTAATTCAAAGGGCATGTCAGAAAACTAGTATAGATAGTCAAGATTTGGAAGTTATTTTGTGAACCTTTCCAGGCTGCATTGATAAAACTTGTTGATGGGGAATATTTTTCACTCACAAAAAAGTCTAGTGACAGATAGAATCACTAGCAATTTTAACCCCTTCACTGCCGTATATAAGTGCACGCTATATTCCGGGGAATAGTATGACTATTTTGTGCTAGGTCATATCTGAGTTATAAAATTGTCTCTAACTTTAAAAGTACTTCATAGATTTACACCAAATTTTGTATGTTTGTTTTATACATGTTCTTCTATAGATATCTAACCACAAATTGTGCAATATGTCATAAAACATATTGAATTGTTAAGAAATGTCAGTTTTTAGTAAATTTTCCACCCCATAAAGCTGCCATGACCAACAGTGGAAATGGTTGAAGAATTTTGCATTTTTCATGCCAATTGTCTTATTTTCTGATTTAGAATTTGAAAATGAATCATTATCACTGCTATTGGAAGCATTTCGCAGTTTAATTTATAACATATCAGCTAGCAAATACAAGATCTTGTACCCCTATCAGCATTTGTCATCATTCAAATTATCTCTAAATTTATCTTCTTTGACAAAAAAATAAGCAAAAATATTATTGATTTCCTCTGATGTTACCAAAAAATATCACAGAGAGTAAGCTTTTCATATACCGGTATAGCAAATGCAAATTCATAAAAGAAATTCCTCTCTCATGTCGTATAAATTTGCCTTTAATATGGGATATAATTTACCCCGAGTGACACTCAGGGTATAGGCACACAGGAAGCAATTTTTACCCCGAGTCATGCTCGGGGTAAGGCGCTCGGGTAAGGCAGTGAAGGGGTTAAATCATAACTTGCAAATATTGCCAGTATGCTAGTGGAAATATGAGCCCTGCATGCTAAAAATTTTCAGAAAGAGGGTATAAAACTTTCTGAAGAAGTAAAGCAAAAAAAAAAAGGGCATTTATTTTAATACAGATGTTAACAGAGCTTTTTTTGATAGAAAATCAATCCAAAATTGACAGATATAGAGAGGGGAAAAAGACAGCAACTATCTAAATAAACAAACTTATAAGATATAAACACACAGCATGCAAAACAGAAAACACAGCTCATGATAAATGACCTGGCAGAGTATCTCTATCAATTGGCATGGGTTGCTCTTCCGGGTCATATATCATAAGCTATAGTAAAGATAAAAGATCTAATGCATTGCAAGAATATTCCCTGACAGTCCGATAAAAAATGTCAAGTTATACAAGCTTTTTATCACAGATGTGTTTAGACTATAATTAATGTTTTGACTAAATAAAGTAAAAGGATTTTGAGTTAAAAATCACTGGAATGCCCATGTTTTCTAATATCTTAGAGAACAAACATGTATAAACACAGACCTATAAAGAGACATTTATGTAAGTGCATCAAGCAATATACATGTCTATATCATTCACTTCCAATAGTTTGTCCTTAGTCCACAACTGATGTGACAAAACTTTAGCAAAACTGAAGCAAAACTAAAGAACTTCAACTGCAAACTAAAGCAGAATAACTAAACATAGAGGTGATCAACAGTCACTGCACCTTCTCTGAACAAATCATCAAGTTGTTGCCAGTGACTCCTATTGTCCATTACCCCAGTAAAAAGTGGTGAGAGTTTTACATTCACCTCAGCGAACATCTGTACAAAAGAATTAAGATTACAAAACTGCCTACAGAATTAAAAAAGACATAAACATTTATAAAGATTATTTACGATACACGTGACAATAAACAAAACATGAAAAGTGCAGAAAGATCAGTCTTTTCCCACCTTCATTATGCATGTCGTATGCACTTAGCATTATAGCCCTTTGAATTTTTTAACCTTTTCTATAAAAATTACCCTCAAGATTTATGTGTTCATGACAAACTTTTTGTTTTTAGTGCATTTACCTAGAAGGCACATATTAAGTTACATCATTATTTCAGAAAGCCTACAGTCTTCATCATCACAGCAGTTTCATGAAACCCATTAAACATGAATATACCTTGTGGAAAGTCTCAAAATCATTATAAATATGCATAGTCAAACCGTGGTCAGCTTTTTACTTTCTGTTGATCTATATCTAGTTAAATGATCATCATATCTAACCAAACAGTTCTTTTGTATACTATCTAACTACATGCATGCATTGGCTTCATTTCCGCAATTTCGAAAGCTTCTGTGTTCATTATGACCAATTTTTACAGAAATATTGGCAAGTTAAAGATATTACATGGGTAATTAATATTCTTAAAATAACTTTGATAAATGACCTTGACCTAGTGACTGATGACCTTGGTATCACAGAGAGCGTATTGTGTCAAGGATACATGTATGACATAAGGAATCCATATTACTTACGGCTAAAAATATCAAGAAAAATAATTTTAAAGTTTTAATGTTGACAAACAGAGAAAATTAGGCATCTAGGCATGACAAAAGTGTCCATGTCCCTGACCTAACCATGAGAGGGCATATACAAAAGAATATGAGCCAGGATCTGGAAAAATGGCTATAAATCAAACCATCATTTATTTAGATGAGTCTGTACATGGGTGATACACTGATTATGATCCATGCTGCTTCATAAGAGCTGCAACAAGTAATGCAGAAGCTAGTTGAAAACAAGACAGATCTTGATCAGGCTGTGCTTATGCACATGTCTCAGATGTTATAAATGGCCCTTTTTTTAGATCTGGCTAATATTATATTTCCTGAAATAAAGAAAAAGTGACAACAAAAATAAAACTGCATTCCTTGATTACAGGATATAAAAAGAGGAAAGTGCATACATTCATCTACAATATCTAATGCAAGATGCTTGAAAAATGGCTTACAAAATAGCAAAAGTGAAAGTTTTATCCAAGACTATATATTACAACTCAGGGGACTCGGACAGAGTCTCTGAATCTCGTTTTTCCGCAAGATAATTCCAGTTTTTACGATTCTCCTTGCAGCCATCATACATGGGTTTAATTCCAGGCCAGATCCCATAGAACATCTTTAATGGAACAAAAACAAATAATTGAGCCAGGATCTGGAAAAACGTCCCTTATAGCATTTTTAAAAATTGAGTTTCAAGATCAGCCTGCTGTCAAATGGAGTCCAATGTGCATCAATGCTACTCTCTATAAGTTACTACAGGTCATGAAAAAGCTATTAGAGAACAACATGGATCCTGATCAGACTGTGCGTATGCACAGGCTGATCTGGATCTATGTTGGGCTCCAAAGCCTTAAGGGACGTTTTTCCAGATCCTGGCTCATATCATTCTTCCTATCATCAGTGAACAAAATATCCCGCTAAAGATTTTTAAGACAATCAGCAGTCAACTTGATCCATTTCTAACACCAACACTAAGGTTTTGTTGTTTTAGATTTATGTCTTACTCAAAATAAACCAGCTAAACAAAAGATAATAATGTGAGGGAAACTTAATCTAAAAATCTTTAACAAATATTTCTGATAATAAATCAAAATACATAATAAGTTGATATTGAGAGCTATGTCACATCCTTCTACTAATTTGCACTTGAGAAGGAGAACTGATTTAGTACATAGTGCAAGTTCCAAGTAGCAGAATCAAGAGTAATAATCTAAGTTGCAAAGACCATGCATCCAAAAAAATACCAAATTTATTAGTTCTACTACTTCAATCAATCCCCACAGAAAACCTGGTTTTGACTTCCTTGATATATAAAGATTTTGAAAACATGGAGACAAAAGAAGAAAATGCTGATAACCAGCATTCTTCTTTTGCTTCAATATATTTCTGTGCTATAAAAATTCTTTACTTTATCGAAAACAATCTTGTTGTCCACAATAGCTTTCAAATTGGAACAGTTTTATAAACATAAATTGTCGTTTATCAAAAATATGACCTAGAGTACACACCTCATAGACTGGTAGACAGATCGCATCTATAAATCCAACCTGCATCTTTGGAAGTTCATCTTTCTTGTCTCTGTCCATCATAGCCTAAAAATAATATCAATTTCATTACATGTGAACCATTTAACCTAATTATAACCTGGTTTTAATGTCCCTAAAAGAAAATGTCTCGAACGAGTTGAAGCCAAAAGAAAATGCTGTTAACCAGTATTTTCTCCTTTTACAGAAATTTCTTAATGATTTATCTAAATCAGATAAGTCCAGCCAAGTCTCGCCAACATTTTTGTCAAATCAAAATTCCCAAACAAGTTTTGATAAGGGTCAAGCAAGGAACATTTCTGCCAAGTTTGATTGAAATTGGCTTAATGGTTAAGGAGAAGATTTTTGAAGAATTATTTAACGATTTCTCTAAGTCGGATAAGCCCCGCCCTGCCATGCCCACATCTGTTGACGAATCTAGAAATTTATGAACAGATGTTGAAAAGAGTCACTCAAGGAACATTCCTGCTAAGTTTGATTCAAATTGACCCAATGGTTGATTTTTTAAGAAATTTCGTATGATCTCTCTAAATTGGATAAGCCCTGCCCTGCCGCATCCACATTTTTTGACGAATCTAGAAATTTATGAACAGATGTTGAAAAGATCACTCAAGAAACATTCCTGCCAAGTTTGATTCAAATTGACCCTGTAGTTGATTTATAAGAAATTTTGTATGATCTCTGTAAGTCTGATAAGCCTCGGCCTGCCACGCCCACATTTTTGGACAAGTCAAAAATTTACGAACAAGTTTTGAAAAGTATCACAAAAGAAACATCCTTGCCAAGTTTGGTCAGGATTGGCCCAGTGGTTAATGAGAAGAAGCTGTTTAAAGAAATTGTGAATGGACAGACAGACGGACCGTAAGTGACCACAATTGCTCATCTTTGTGCTCAAGTGAGCCAGAAAGCAATAAAAGAAGAGAAATGTGATTGACCAATCAATATTTCGATTTACAGTTGGGATACTTTAATTCCACTACCAATGTGGTATGGGTAAAGCAAACCAAGTGTATAACGTCTTGAAAACCAAAACCTATAGCTTACTATTGGTGTTTCCCCAAGCTTTGTTTTTTCCACATCCCCCTGCTCGAAGAACTCATTAGCTACAAGCTGTGCCACCTCTTTCTGTATTTCCCATGGTTTAGTTATAGCAGCCACATCACAGGCCGTCATCATCATGGCCCTGTGTACAAAACAAGATAAAAAACAACTCTCTCAAATCAGGCTCATGCATTTTGACTAACAACAAGTAAAATAGACATTTCTCCCTGACCCAAACAGCTTAACCCTTTCCCAAACAAGACCTGGTTTTGACGTCCCTAATCGAAATGACTTGGGAAAACATTGAAACAAAAGAAGAAACTGCTGATAACCAGCAGTTTCTCCTTTTGTCTCAATATTTTCTATGCCATATTTTACACAAATTACATCTTTAATAACATCAATTTTGTCATTTGTGGCAGATTTTGAAGTGAATCACCCTAAAATGTTGCCGTTTGGGAAAGGGTTAAAAGAAATGTGCCATGACTGTTCTTGGATACTAAGTTTCTTGACTCTGGGTTAAAATAATGTTCAGTCATGGAGACAGGCAGAAAGACATGATACAACTATCTACTTTAAAAAGCTGCCTATGAATAAGCCTAAAAACATGTACTAGCTTTGATAACAATGAAAGCCTTTGAAACAAATGATGGAAAAGATTCTTCCCTAGAATATTTGGTTCATAATAAATTGACCTAATGAGGCTAAATCACTAAATGAGCCAGAATCTGGAATAACGTACCATAAAGCATTTGAGACAGCCATGTTTCAAGATCAGGCTGTGCCTAGGTGTAGTTTGACCAGGATTTATGCTGCTGTCCCACAGTTGCTACAAGTCACAAAGAGACTACTGGAGACCAACATGGCTCATGATCAGACTGTGTGTATACACAGGCTGATCTTGAACCATGTTGGGATCAAAAGCCTTAAAGGACGTTTTTCCAGATCCTGGTATAATGATGAAATAATGTCTGGTTTTGATGACACCATTTAAGTTTGAGGATAAGCGAGTAAATACTAATGACCAGCATTTCTCTCTATCAAGCAAGCTTCTCTAAGCTAAAATATGCATGTTTTCTATTCTAGTTACCATTTATATGCCATCTGCACTTTCTCACAACTCGGACTAGAACAAAAATATTCAGAGCTACAGATAAGAGGGGTTTTGTGCTTTTCAAAATGCAATATTTCATCAATTAATCACACCTTCTGTCGTGGGTACTCATTGGGATCATTTCACCGAGATGATTCATATGAATCCCCACAACAGAGGGTTTGGACTTGAAGTAACAAATTAAAAATGTCTTCACACCCTGTTGCTCTACATGTAATCGGTGAAAGGGTAAAACTGCTTACTTCAAGAGATCACTCTCCTCTTTTGTATGAAACTCTGTTCTTCCTTTTTCAATCAAGTTTTTGAATTCACCTCTTTTCCTTTAATACAAAGAAAGATGTTTCTGAGATACATAGCAGCGTAAAATTTGTGAACCCTTTTCACAATAAGACCCAATTTGGACATTTCTAACAAAGAAAGCTTGGAAAAGTTTTTAGACAACAGAAGAAATTGCTGATAACCAACATTTTGTCCTGAACTTTTGTTAATATTTTCTGCGCTATATTGTACATACATTTTTTAACATCAATTTTATTATCTGTAGAAATTTTCAAATTTGAGTCAAAAGTTATGTTGTTTTGGAGATGATGTCATTAAAATTAAAACCCACTACCACAAAATGACACTTCACAAGATAAACACTTTCGTTATTTTAAACAATGTTTTCTACCCAGAAAATTAAACGAGACTGTCAAACTGTCATAAGACATGACTTTCACGCTGCTTAACCTTTCCCAAACAAGACCTGGTTTTGATGTTTCTTATAAAAAGGCTTAGGAAAACATTGAGACAAAAGAAGAAAATGCTGATCAGCATTTTCTCCTTTTATCTCAATATTTTCTGCGCTTTAAATGTATACAAATTATATCTGTATCAACAACCATTTTATTGTCTGAAATAGCTTTCAAATTACTAGAAATCTATCACTGAAGGTGATAAAAATAACCCCGCCACCGCCTTTGTTCGGACAAGCGTTTTTGTTGAATGAGGAGCCATACTCAGAAATTGTCAATCCGATTTTCTTGAAATTTGGTCCAATCAGGGGCAATAACTCAGAAAGTATCGGTGTGATTTCCATGAATTTTGCATCTTGCATATATACAGGTCCTGATGCATACCTGTGCCAAGTATGAAACAAATCGTTCAGTAACTGTAGGAGGAATTGTCCGGACAAGCATTTTTGTCAAATCAGGGGCAATAAATCAGAGAGAGAGTGTTGGTCTGATTTTCATGAAATGTGTGTCTTGCACATCTACAGAAGTTAATGCACACCTGTGCCAAGTATGAAGCAAATCGGACAGTAACTAAAGGAGGAGTTGTCCGGACAAGCATTTTATGGTAAAATCAAGGGCCAAAACTGAGAAAGTAAATGTCAGATTTCCCTGAAATTTGCGTCATGCACATCTACAGGTCCTAATGCACACCTATGCCAAGTATGAAGCAAATCGGACAGTAAGTGTAGGAGGAGTTATCCGGACAAGCATTTTTTGGTCAAATCAGGGGCCATAACTCAGAAAGTATCGGTCCGATTTACAAGAAATTTGCGTCTTGCACATCTACAGGTCCTAATACACACCTGTGCCAAGTATGAAGCAAATCGGACAGTAACTGTAGGAGATGTTGGCCGGACAAGCATTTTTGGGTCAAATCAGGGGCCATAACTCAAAAAGTATCGGTCCGATTTCCGTGAAATTTGCGTCTTGCAAATCTACAGGTGCTAATGCACACCTGTGCCAAGTATGAAGCAAATCGGACAGTAACTGTAGGAGGAGTTGGCCGGACAAGCATTTTTGGGTCAAATCAGGGGGCCATAACTCAAAAAGTATCAGTCCGATTTCCGTGAAATTTGCGTCTTGCACATCTACAGGTGACAATGAACACTTGTGCCAAGTATGAACTAAATCGGTCCACAAGTGTAGGAGGATTTATCCGGACAAGCATTTTTTGGTCAAATCAGGGGCCATAACTCAGAAAGTATCAGTCCGATTTTCGTGAAATTTGCCTCTTGCACATCTACAGGTCACAATGAACACTTGTGCCAAGTATGAACTAAATCGGTCAACAAGTGTAGGAGGAGTTGTCCGGACAAAGTTTTGGAGACAGACCAACAGACAAACAAACAAACCACCCAACCAACCAACCACTGGACCGACAGGCTGATTCCAGTATACCCCCTCCAAACTTCGTTTGCGGGGGTATAAAAACACCTTGAATTTTGTTGTTTGGAAAAGGGTAAATTGCAAACAACAAAGGGAAATCACTAAAAGAATAGCTAGGTAGAGTTATGGTTCTTATGCACTGCACTCCATAACCATGAAAAGGACATAACTGCAAAAATTCAAGACAATCTAATATAAGGTGACAAAGACATGCTCCAGTCAAAGAAGAGGACATTGTTAAGACACAACAGGTGATCCCATAATACATCCATCCCCTCTTTGACGGGCATATGAAAATGTAAAATTTCATTATATTGCAAATGATGTTTGCAACACCATTGAATATGTAGAATCACTTATGGTTCATCCTATCACTTTCTTGCACCAGTAATAGTCAATTTTATAGATTTTGGCTGTAAGGAATAAACAGGACCTGTTTGAATTTTGAAGCAAAATGTTTCTCCATAAATAAGATGAAAACAAGAGACTTATCTTGGTGCAAAAATGTGTACAAAAACCAAGACTGAACATATTAACCCTTTCCCAAACAACAAACTTTTAGCATGGTCCAATTTGAAAACTGCTGCATACGACAAAACAGATATTACTAGAGACAGGAATTGATTCAAAATAGCTCAGAAAATATTGAGGCAAAAGGAGAAAGTGCTGATTATCAGCACTTTCTTCTTTTGCCTCAATGTTTTCCCAAGGCTTTTTGATTATGAACGTCAAAACCAGGTCTTGTTTTCGAAAAGGTCAAATTTTCAGTTGGAAAATATTAAATTTTCAGTTGGAAAATTTTAATTCACCTGAAATACAGTGCTAAATCTGTTGATAAAATACAGTGCTCCAAAATCTTGATAACTTTTCTATATTCGTCTGGGTTCAAAAACTGGAAGATATTGTTGCCCTGAAAAATTAAAAACAAAATACATGTAAAACGTATACTTAACAATTTTCAAAACAACTAAATTTTGGACATGTCAAAATTAAAAGAGGTTGCAGATAATGAAATAAAAGTTCAGTACTAAGAGCAGGACATTTGAAAGTCAGGCCAAAAAGTATTCAGGACAAGAGCAACGCTGGGCGTGGCATTATACGCCCAAAGATCAGAAATAAATGGGAGATGTTTTGAACTTTTTATTGATCCTTATGATGTATTTTCTCGCAAACACTATAGTATATTGTATTTTTTATGATGGTAGTGTTTGTTTTGTTTTCTTATTTGTCTTTGGGAATGCGCTCTGCACATCCTAGCTATAAGATCTATACACCTGTGAAGTTGCAAGACCATAGGCCTTATAGTTTCAAAGTTATGGACCGGAATTGAATTTGCTAACTGAATAAAACAAAATCAAACAAAGGACAATAACTCAACAAGAGTGCCATGGTCACAATATACGCCGCCACTTATAAAACTTGAGACAAAAAAATGACATTGACAAGGATTTATAAATATTCACACAAAAACCTGTATAAAGTTGTGTTCACAAAAAGGGTTTTATAAATATCCAGTCAAAAACCTGGAAGGAATTGCGTTCATGAGGCTGAAATATCATTAAGCCCCAGAGACTAAGGTTGAAGGGGGCATAACTCTGGCAAAAATCAATGTACCATAAAATCCTTAATTCATGCACATCTACCAATTAAGGTAATAACATCCACCAAGTTTCATTAGGATTCAGTCAGAATCTTAGAAGAAGTTGTGTCGTCAAGGCTGCAATTTCAATCAGCCCCAGAGACTAAGTTTTAAGGGGGCATAACTCTGGAAAAAATCAATGAACCATAAAATTCTTCCTACATGCACATCTACTAATTGAGGTGATAACATTGACCAATTGTCATTAATATCCAGCCATAAACTTAGGAGGAGTTGCGTTGACAAGGCTGCAATTTCAATAAGCCCCAGAGACTAAGTTTTAAGGGGGCATAACTCTGGCAAAAATCAATGAACCATAAAATCCTTCCTTCATGCACATCTACCAATTGAGGTTATAACATTGACCAAGTTTCATTAAGATCTAGCCAGAAACTTAGGAGGAGTTGCGTTGACAAGGCTGCAATTTCAATAAGCCCCAGAGACTAAGTTTTAAAGGGGCATAACTCTGGCAAAAATCAATGAACCATAAAATCCTTCCTTCATGCACATCTACCAATTGAGGTTATAACATTGACCAAGTTTCATTAAGATCCAGCTAGAAACTTAGGAGGAGTTGCGTTGACAAGGCTGCAACTTCAATAAGCCCCAGAGACTAAGTTTTTAAGGGGCATAACTCAGGCAAAAATCAACGAACCATAAAATCCTTCCTTCATGCACATCTACCAATTGAGGTGATAACATTGACCAAGTTTCAAGAAGATCCAGTTAGAAACTTAGGAGGAGTTGCGTTGACAAGAAAAGTGGACGTATGTACGGACGGATGGACGGATGGATGGACGGACAGACGGAGAAGATGACGCCAATATGATGCGCTCTGCACACCCTAGCTATGGGATCTATACACCTGTGAAGTTTCAAGACCATAGGCCTTATAGTTTCAAAGTTATAGACAGGACACAAATTTGCTAACTGAATCAAACAAAGGGGAATAACTCAAAAATTACAAATGGTAGAGTTGTTGCTCTTGCGCTCTGCACACCCTAGCTATGAGATCTATACACCTGTGAAGGTTCAAGACTTTAAGCCTTATAGTTTCAAAGTTATGGACCAGACACGAATTTACTAAATGAATCAAACAAAGGGCAATAACTCAAAAATTACAAATGGTAGAGTTGTGGTTCTTGCGCTCTGCACACCCTAGCTATGAGATCTATACACCTGTAAAGTTTCAAGACTATAGCCCTATTAGTTTTAAAGTTGTTGACCAGACAAGAATTTGCTAACTGAATCAAACAAAGGGCAATAACTCAAAAATTACAAATGGTATAGTTGTTGTTCTTGCACTCTGCACACCCTAGCTATGAGATATAAACACCTGTGAAGTTTCAAGACTATAGGCCTTATATTTTCAAAGTTATGGACCGGACACAAATTTGCTGAATCAAACTAGAACTGTCGCAAAGCGGACAAATACCCCCCACTAGCGCGTTGTCACTGAAAAAGTGCTAAAGTTCAAAGTGGCATAACTCTGAAACTACTGCCTGGATCAAGATAAAAATTGCAGGTGCACAACTTCATATGATAGGAAACAACCTGCTTAAATTTCAGCAAAATCGGTCAAAAACTGTGGGAGGAGAAGAGGACACAAAATTATGTCCACGGACGGACGGACGGACGGACAGACGGACAGACGGACGGACGGACGGACAACCTGAATCCAGTATACCCCCCCATAACTTTGTTGTGGGGGGTATAACAAAATCAAACAAAGGGCAATAACTCAAAAATTAACAAGAGCAACGCTGGGCGTGGCATTATACGCCCGACGCTCAGAAATAAATGGGTGTGTGATATTTGTTGATGTCCTGTTCTTTTCTAAAAGTCTCTTGCAAGTATCTGATAAAACAAAATTCACTGAGTACAAAAATATTCACCAAGTGTTGCAAGTACCCGAGTACTACTAAAATATTCACAAATTTAATCAGATTGAGATAATGTAATCAAACACCCTAGCTATGAGTTCTACACACATGTGAATTTTCAACATCGTAGGCCCTGTATTTTGAAACTTGTATTTTGAAAGTTATGGACCGGACACAAATTTGCAAACTGAATCAAACAAAGGGCAATAACTCAAAAATTACAAATGGTAGAGTTGTGGTTCTTGCGCTCTGCACACCCTAGCTATGAGATCTATACACCTGTGAAGTTTCAAGACTATAGGCCTTATAGTTTCAAAGTTATGGACCGGACACGAATTTGCTAACTGAATCAAACAAAATCAAACAAAGGGCAGTAACTCAAAAATTACAAATGGTAGAGTTGTGGTTCTTGCGCTCTGCACACCCTAGCCATGAGTTCTATACACCTGTGAAGTTTCGAGACTATAGGCCTTATAGTTTCAAAGTTATGGACCGGAAAGGAATTTGCTAACTGAATCAAACAAAATCAAACAAAGGGCAATAACTCAAAAATTACAAATGGTAGAGTTGTGGTTTTGCGCTCTGCACACCCTAGCTATGAGATCTATACACCTGTGAAGTTTCAAGACTATAGGCCTTATAGTTTCAAAGTTATGGACCAGACACAAATTTGCTAACTGAATCAAACAAAGGGCAATAACGCAAAAATTACAAATTGTAGAGTTGTGGTTCTTGTGCCCTGCACACCCTAGCTATGATATCTATACACCTGTGAAGTTTCAAGACTATAGGCCTTATAGTTTCAAAGTTATGGACTGGACACGAATTTGCTAACGGACAGACAGACAGACGATGCAGGCGATAACATAATACGACCCTTCGGGCGTATAAAAAAGGTAAAAATGCTGATCATTAGATTTTTTCTGTTCACTTCAATACTTTCTCATCTTATCATATGAAACACCAAAGCCATATGTTATTTGGAAAGGAGTTAGACAGTTATAACTTTTCTAATGGTAACAAAGGCATTATGAAATGGCTTTCTTCTTGCATGTATACCGATTAGAATGAAATATTTGTGATCTGATTTTGAATAAATGGACAAGACTAAAGCTTCAACAAAATGTCACATTTCAACGAGAGTTGTCCGCAGACAATGTAGCTCGCCTATACGAGATCTTGTCACAAAAAATGGCGTCCAAGACCAAAGGTCAAGGTCATTGGGTCAAAGGTCATGGTCTCATTGTCATGATATGAAGTATCCATATGTGAAATATCAAGGCTCTATCTATGATAGTACATGAGATAAAGGCCAGGTTAAAGTTTTTGAAAAGTAGATCAAACTCCAAGGTCAAGGTCACTTAGTCAAAAGTCATGACCCCAAATAAATGGTCTTGCTGAGAAGTATCCATGTGTGAAGTAACAAGATATAAGCCAGGTTAAAGTTTTTTTTAAAAGTAGGTCAAACTCCAAGGTCAAGGTCACTAGGTAAAAAGTCATGATCCCAAATAGGGCTGTGACATTAGCTCTTTGGACATGAAGTCCAGGCTTGCTTAAAATGGACAAAACAAGATGTGTTTATGAAACACCAATGCCCCCGAAATGGCCATTTTTGTAAAATGTTAAGTTTTTGTAGAGTAAAGGGTTGATAAGGGTTAGCAGATGACCTTGAGGAAGGTCAAATTGCATGGAAGAGATAGATATCATTGAAATGAAGTTGCATACCGAATTTGAGCTTTGTATGTCAAATACTTTTGGAGAAAAGGCAAAATGTTAAGTTTTCGGACAGACAGACGGACGGACAGACGGATGGACAGACAGACACAAGTAAAACAATATGCCCCCGATACCGGGGCGTAAAATGGACAAATAGTAAGATAGATAAAACAATCTGGATCCAGAAAATTACCTTACAGTGAAAAGGTCGATCCTAGTCAGTCTGCCCAGAATACAAAGTGAACTGGGGTCATGAATTTTTACACTTTCCAGAAAATGTAATGTGCAACTATTTTCAATTTGGACAAGCTTAAAATTTTATAGATTGGTAATATATACTCGGCAAAAGAGCTAACGCATCACTTTTTAAAATTGCATAACTTCTTTATTGTCAAAGATTTAGATTTATAATTTGGCATATGTTTATCCCACAAGTTTTTGCACTCATCCGAAATTTTTTTTCCAAGTTTTCCCTCTTATGTGACCGCGTCATACGAAAAGGGGATCAAAACAGTTTTTCGGCTTGTGTAACTTGTAATCTTTTTCAATCATTTTTGTTTGAATTGATTTTGAAAGCTGGTGTTTTGTGCAATTGAAGTCTGAAAAATCAATTCCTTATCTTACGTAACAAGGGCTGTTCGTGGACAACCTAGCTCACATAGACGCATCTTTTTCAACGAAATTGTCAATTTTTCAAGGTCAAGGTCACAAGGTCAAATTTTATGGTCTCAGGTAAAAGGTCTTTGTAGGACCTGTCTATGTGTGAAATATCAAGACTGCATCTAATACAGTTCATAAGATATAGACCGATACGTTTTTGTCTACGTAACCGACGTCGCTGTCGACGCCAACAATGACACCAACGACACTAGTGATGTAACATTACCTCTGCGTTAATAAATTACGCACCCACAAACGTGTTAAAGCCGTCGGTTTGTTTAAGGAAGGGTAACTTTTCTACACAGGGACTCTTTTAGCTAATACAAAGGGTTTGAAAGCTATGCGTGAATTTCCCATTTTAATCAACTTTCAGACTTTATGAATTTTAGAATTACGGGTGTCCTTATTAAAAGTGCAATATTTCAAAACAGACTGTAGCATTTACCATGAAATTTCATTGGCTTCTTATCAAATTGTGGTAGTCGACATGTGCAAATTTTGAAAATATTCTGTTGATTCGTTAAAAAAATATTAACAAAGATCTGAGTGATGCGTTAGCAGTTTTGCCGAGTATATAAATTGGGTTAAAGTTATTAACTTGATACTTAAAGTATGCAAAAACACTGATATATAATTACAATTTCTATAACTCTTAAGAAAACACACGCAAAATCTTTGTTAGAAATGCTAGAAGTTTTATTTATGGAGTTAAATTCTTTGTTTTCTACCATATGTAAGACAAGCAATAGAAAACCTGAACTGATCATATAATCTTTTACCAAAATAAGACCATGGTTCAAGGTTCAAAATTTTGATGAGAAAATTCAAGGGTTTTTTAAGGACTCAACATTGAATTCAAGGGCTACTAACGTTTTAATTATCTAAGCGCAAACATGGTTCATATATCGGTTTGTCTGACTTAAATTCTCGGACCCATGCTTAAGCTTTGTATTTTTTATCTGTTAACCAACTTTTGTTGAACACACACTTTCCCATACTTATTTTATTTCTTTATCATTTCTTCGCAGACAAGCAATCCACTTATTGTTAATCCTTATTGTTAATCCTTTCCAATCTGTGTCTTTTAATAAATGGATTTTCCGCTTTCATAAAAACAATTTTCCACATATGTTAAAAGACAGCTGAAAATGATTTACATGTACATACAAAACAATAGAAATAGAATTCAAGGGTTTTTTAAGGGCTCAGGTTGGCTTTTGAAGGGTTTTACAAGGCTCATATCCATTTTCAAGGGTTTTATAAGGCTAAGGTCAAATTCAATGGTTTTTCAAGACCTGTGGGAACCATGAAGACTTAGGTTTTATGATTCTAAGAAAGACAGCATAAGAAAACATTGAAAAACAAGATGTGTATGTGAAACAAAATTCCCCCGAAATGGCCACTTTTCATTTATGACCTTAATTGATATTTGACCTTGATCTACATGGATTACCTAAACCTTCTGACGTTATATCATTGAAAGAAGATAACTTACCAAATTTTAGGTTTGCATCTCTAATACTTTTGGAGAAAAGGCCAATGTTAAGTTTTTATGAAAAGTTTCCATGTTATAAGGGTTAAAAGATGACCTTGAGGAAGGTTGTATTGCATGGAACAGATAGATATCATTGAAAGAAGTTTACATACCAAATTTGAGCTTTGCATGTGGAATACTTGCATAAAAGGTCAATGTTAAAAGAGCCTGCTGACTGGAAAATTTGAACCCTTCCTCCGACAAGAACATCTTTCTAATAAGCAAGTTTCAAAGTATCATTATTTTTAAAACATGAATAGTGTTCTTATTGGTCTTTCAAATGTCTTTTCCAATCTTTCCTAAAATGAAATTTGAAAAACTTTATGTTGGGTCGTATGATGTCACTCTGTGGCAAGCTTGAGTTGTCTGACAAAGTTAAGGTTGAATACCCATAATTAGCACCAAAGAGCCAGCGGCGAAATTTGAAAAATGCCAGTAATTCCTAAACTGTATTACATTTCCATTCCAAATATAAACATAAGCATTTTATACGGTTTAGAATTTTGAATTCATGCATACTTATGAAAATATTTGACAACAAGATGTGTTTGTGAAACACCAATGCCCCCGAAATGGCCATTTTTCTAAAATGTTAAAATTTTGTGTAAAGGGTTGATAAAGGTTAACAAATGACCTTGAGGAAGGTCAAATTGCATGGACCAGATAGACATCATAAAAAGGAAGTTGCATACCAAATTTGAGCTTTGTATGTCGAATGCTTTTGGAGAAAAGGCGAATGTTAAGTTTTGTAACAAGGCACGGACAGACAGACAGATGGATGGACAGACAGACGGACACCAGTAAAACATGGGTGAAGTCAAGTCATGATATAACATCACACCATAGCAAATTACGAAAATGATTGATCTTTATTTTTTCTAAAATAGATATTTCTCAATCAAAGTACCGATGTGAAAATTGTTCACTCAAACTGTTAAACCAATCAAGTATAACAGATCGTTTTTCACAATAAGTCTCCATGTTAAGTTGCATGTTTAGGGTTGATAACGGTTAAAGGATGACCTTGAGGAAGGTCATATTGCACTTAGCAGAAAGATATCATTTAAAAACAAGAGGACCATGATGGTCCTATATCGCTCACCTGAACCAAAATGATATGAGCAACACTTTTGTTCAATTCAATTAATATTTATGACTTTAAGACTGAGAACGAACTTATGGTCAATAGCGTTGTGAAAATCCAGCTTATACGAGATCTTATGGTGCCCAACTGCGTCCAAGTTTTGTCTTGATTGATAAATAATTGTAGATTCTAGAGTATAAACAATGTCGAAAGCAGCCGAAAAAGCAGGTTTTTTTTTTCAAATTCAAGGGCACATAACTCTTGACTTCCTGATCAGATCAGTCTGAAAATCGAACTCATCTGAGATCTTAATGGTCCAGAACATTGTGTACAAGTTTTGTCTTTATTAATTACTAATTGTAGAGTCTAGAGTGTAAAACAGGTCGAAAACAGCCGAAAATGGCAATTCTATCAAATTCAAGGGCACATAACTCTCCACTTTCTGATCAGATCAGACTGAAAATCAAACTCATCCGAGATCTTATGATCCCCAACATTGTGTCCAAATTTTGTCTTGATTGATAAATAAATGTAGATTCTAGAGTGCAAACAAGGTCAAAAACAGCCGAAAATGGCAATTTTATCAAATTCAAGGGCACATAACTCTCGTCTTTCTGGTAAGATCAGACTGAAAATCAAACTAATTAAAGATATTATGGTCTCCAACATTGTGTCCAAAATTTGTCTTGATTAGTCAATAATTGTAGATTCTAGAGTGTAAACAAGGTCGAAAACAGTCAAAAACGGCAACTTTGTCAAGTTCAAGGGCACATAACTCTGGACTTTCTGATTAGATCAGACTGAAAATCAAACTCATCCAAGATCTTATGATCCCAAACATTGTGTCCAAATTTTGTCTTGATTGATTGATAATTGTAGATTCTAGAGTGTTAACAAGGTCGAAAACAGTCAAAAACGGCAATTTTGTCAAGTTCAAGGGCACATAACTCTCGACTTTCTAATCAGATCAGACTGAAAATCGAACTCATCCAAGATCTTATGGTCCCCAACATTGTGTCCAAATTTTGTCTTGATTGATTGATAATTGTAGATTCTAGAGTGTTAACAAGGTCGAAAACAGTCAAAAATGGCAATTTTGTCAAGTTCAAGGGCACATAACTCTCGACTTTCTGATCAGATCAGACTGAAAATCAAACTCATCCAAGATCTTATGGTCCCCAACATTGTGTCCAAATTTTGTCTTGATTGATTCATAATTGTAGATTCTAGAGTGTTAACAAGGTCGAAAACTGCCAAAAATGGCAATTTTGTCAAATTCAAGGGCACATAACTCTCGTCTTTCTGGTCAGATCAGACTGAAAATTGAACTCATCCGAGATCTTATGGTCTCCAACATTATGTTCAAGTTTTGTCTTGATTGATCAATAATTGTAGATGCTAGAGTGTTAACAAAGTCAAAACTAGCTATTTTTTACGTTCAAGGGCAAATAACTCCAGACTTCCAAGTCCGATCAGGCCCATAATCGAACTCATCCGAGAACTTATGCCCATACTTGCTTTGACCAAGTTTGATTAAGATTGGCCAACTTTTGTGGATGCTAGAGTGTTAACACCAAATTGTTGACAGACGGACAGACGGACGGACAGACGGACGGACGGACGGACGGACGGACGACGGACATTAAGTGACCACAATAGCTCACCTTGAGCACTTCGTGCTCAGGTGAGCTAAAAATTAACATACCAAATTTGAGCTTTGTATGTGGAATACTTTTAGAGATAAGGCCAATGTTAAGTTTTCAGGGTAAGTTTCCGACTGACAGAGATGGATGGACAGACAAACAACAGTAAAACAATATGCCGCTGATCTTTTGATGGGGGGCATAAAAGTTAACAAAAAACAACAAAATGAACCAGACAAAAAAGCTTAGCCCTATAGACAGACTTCCCACGTCAGTCCATCAGACATTTCTGACAATTTTCAGTTTGACTGACATTTTTCAGCTCTCTGTCAGACCGCCAGTCTGACAGTCCTGCAGATGTCATTTCACTTATTTTAGGCCAAACCAATAACAAATTGATATTTCATAAAGGATTTCTTCTTTCCACCACATATTTTTTCAGCAATTCATTGTTAATTTACTATTTCTGACAACATTTGTTTTTTATTTGGTGCTTTAGTTTGACAGAGATTCTTTTTCAGACTGACAAATTTTAAGACCTTGTCAGACCGAATGACTAACACTTTTTCTCAACTTTTGGGAAGTCTGCTATAGAATCCCCAAAATGTATTTGGTGGGTAGGATTAAAAGTTCAATCTACTAAAATCTTGAAGAGGCAGCAGAAAAAATTGAAAGCTTTTCTCTGTAAATGGGAATACTTAGTAGAAACCAACTTTATGCAAAGATCTATAGCAAATTTAGAATAATTGTAAATGAAAACTTTGAAATAAAGAATAACAAGAACATAAGGAATTTAGATTTTATTTCCTCAAAATAATTAATGTATTTAAAAAAAAATTAACACATTACACTTTTGAATACACAATGGAGAATGATACAACTTTCTCCATCTGAAACAGAAATTTGAAGTCAGTTTTGTCTTTTCAGAAAAGGTTTAGAGTAATAGTAAGACTGTTTTTCTTATATTTTCAATCCCATTTTAATGCAGAGAATAGCTTTCTAGAGACTTTTACTTTCAGAAACTGCAAATGAAACATTGTGTAAAAAGAAGCTTTTGCTCAGACAGAGCAGTGGTTTCTCCTTGCATAATATTTTCAATTTGTTGTACAGGAGACTTTCTCTTATTGTATGGGCCGACATTAGTAGTACTGAATCTTTGAATAATTGAACAATAATATAATAATTATTGGTCAAGACAATATTTTAACCATAAACGATTATTCCTACCAAAGTGACATGTAATTGAATATATAAATGCTTTCATGTATCTCAAAATTATCTCTGTAAATTAAAGACTATATATTCTTTTCTATATTAACCACATCTATGGAAATATTTCAACATTCAAGTCTTGGTAAGAGTTTTTATATCATTACAGTAATATTTTTATTGACAATGAGTATGATCATGAAACAACAAAGTTTCAGCAACATTTATGTCGGGCCCATTTCATTCACTGCCTCGATGCTGTGCAAAAGTTTCCTTGTTTTCTGACTTACAAACCTCGCTATTTATAATCATAATACTGTGATCAAAATGATGGTGTTCCATGACAGAGGTACTGTATAACACGGCTAGTGGGGTGGACGTTCTGAAACACATACACAGTACAGCATGCAGTAACCACAAACTTAAACTACTAGGGCATGTTACATAAAAAATTGCAAGGTAGTTCACCCCTAATCAGATTGCCACATTGTAATCATTCATAACCTTTTAGATGTATGTGGACATGTTACAAGTTTGAGAAAAACTTCAATTTACGCTGCGAAATGTTCACGATATCGCCCCAAAAAATTCCAAAGTTGCATGAATCTTATTAGGGGTGCACTGCCTTAAAGAGATGAACATATACCTAGCCATCCAGAAAAAAATAAGTCATAACAAAATTGTGAAATAATTTACATACATAATCTTAGTCTTCAACATTTGGCACCATCTCGAGTTTTTTTAGACAGCAATTAAATTTTAAATCAAATTTAAGCTTTCATGTAAATAATTTACTTTATGCTTAATTGCAGCCCCATGATCCATACATTAATACCTTCCACAATTTCATCATGTGCCTGTTATTTTCTGAATGGCTGATACAGTTTGCTATTATTCCATGTGTATATATTGTCATATTGTTACAAACCTCACTATTTATGATCATAATACTGTGATCAAAATGATGGTGTTCCATCACCGAGGTACTGTATAGGGTGGCTAAAGGGGAGGTCACCCTGAAATATATATACATGCCTCAGCTCTGCTCACCAGGGATGCACAGCCAGAGAAACACACAACTGTAAATGACAGATTGATTGTAATAATTTCTTGATTTTCTTAATTTTCACCTTTACCATTTTAAAGTTGCAGCAGCTAACAAATTTGGATGCCGATAAGGATAGGATTTATGTCCAATGTAGCATTAAAAATGTCGAGGCAAAAGGAGAAATAAGGTGTGTCAGAAAAGTATTCATGTATGGGAAAGATTAAAAATCGTATTTTTTTTTCAAACATATAAATAACTTTTCATATTTGTGACCCATCACGCATAAAGGGACCTTATAGGAAGTGTGAAATATATTGACCCTAGTCAGTCTGCGCAGCCTGATTAGGGCCAACACTTTTCACTTTTATGTAATTTTCTAAATCCGCAATGTTTTCCCTGTCTTGCAATGTGTTCATTTTTCGCATACAGTATCTGGTTGACCTGTGCTGGGTCTGACAAGTTTGTCAAAATTTAATTTTTTGGAGTTTGGATAAGGTCCCTTTTAGCGTGGTGGGTCACATTTTCCTGAGTATTTTGTCAATCTCAATAGGACACCATCAGATCAGTCAATATATGTACATACTTGACTTGGAATGCATTATTAGTCCCTCTGTGATCCAGATCATGGCATAAACAGGCAACCAGCATACCGAAGATTTCAAGATTAGAGAATATCGGCTTTAGTTCACCAGTCTGAAATAAAATATTTATATATGAGACTTATTATGCAAATAATAATAATTATCATGGTGGTTAATCATGTGACTCATAATTTCAGAAAATCATCAATATTTTGGTAGCACTTGACCAATTTGAATTTGGTTTGAAGCAGAGAAGGTCGGAAAATGTCAGAAATAAGCTGGACTTGGTGCATTTTTGGACAATTAAAGGATGAAAAAGTTATTGAAGATCAACTAGAATTTTGGTTGATCTTGAATAACTTTTTTATCAACTGATTTTTCAAAAATCCACCACATTTATCTAACTCATGACATATGTCCACCTTCTCTGCTTCAAACCGAGTTCAAATTGGTCCCGTATTAACAAACTTTTTGAAGATTTTCTGAAGTTGTTGTATCACATGATTATCCCCTGTGAAGAAAGTCCTTATGGAGATGAAAAAACCAGTATTTTGGCATATAACATGCCTGTACATTAGAGAAAGTTATGTCAAAATGTTACTTAAATAAAGAACAAAAGCAATCTGATTTTTATATATCATCACCATTATACATATCAAAACAATACTACTGTAAAGTTGTGTCAACATTTCATGGCCATTTTTTTTTTCACTTTTCCCAACTGGCCTTTTCTGCTTGACAAATCAAGTGCATGTACATTGAAGATGCATGAAACTATTTGACTTTTCCCAAAACAAGCCCTGAGTTTGGTATTAATAATAATAATAATAATAATAAAGACTTTATTTTAAGAGGCAACACAGTTGGGATTAACCCAGTCTTCCCTGTGAGCCTCTAGAATATTTACATTTACATTAATACAAACAAAACACATTTTATATACAACAACAAACATAAACAAATACAACAAACAGATTGTATTAGGGATTATCCTGTATCTGATAAATGATGAAAGGTATTAATTAATCCTTTCCAAACAAGACTGGCCATGCTTTTGGGTTTTGATGTCCTGAAATATGTTACTTAGTGAAAGATTGAGGGAAACGAAGAAAGGCTGATGACCAGAACTTTCTCCCTTTTCTTCAATGTGTTTGTTTTAACATGTAAATTTCAGTTTTATTTAATATTCATCATGTCATCTGCAGAAGCTATTTACCCGAATTGTTCAAAAAATTGTTATTTGGGTTTATATGAAAATAGATACAATTATTTCAGAAAATTCCAATTTTCCCTTGGCAAACTGATTTTACTTATCAAGATCAGAAAGTATCCTACCAAATGATGAAAAGTGCATCGTTAGCCATGCCAAAAGAAGGCCTGTTTTGACAACCCTAATAGAGACAGCTTAAATAAGATAGCGGGAAGGGAAGAAAATGCTGATAAGCAGCATTTTCTCTTTTTCCTCCTCATTTTGAGTGAAAATTTAAAAATTCAACTTTCCTTAACTTCCATTTTGTCATCTGCAGATAATTTTGAGTTTGATCAGTCTAAAAAACTTTGCAAATAGGGTATGATTATAATTATGATCATAATTCTATGAAAAGAGAAAATATTATTCCATTTGCAAACAGAGTGCATTCTTATCCTAGTCCATATTATGGTGGAAATTTTGGGTCATGTCAATATGCGAATTCATAGAAGTTTGGACAGTCATCATAGGCAAAGATCAGATTTAGCCAATGCCAAGTCTGGTCCATAGCTATTATTCCTGCCATTTATACAAACAATTTTAAATTATTTCTGAATATTAGTCAAGTTACAAAATAAATACAATAATAACTACTGGAAAAAGGACAATTACCACATTCAAAACTTTAAAGGTTTAGTACAAAAATGAATTACGTGCATAAAACTGTATGCACTTAATACAGATTTGTACCACAGCTTCGTTGAATGTTTATGAAATAACATTTATACTGAAACTGTCTCTCCCACCAGAGTTCCACCAAGATAAGAAAGTTGTCTTGAACCTCTGTATACTGTCAGAATTTTTTATATAGACAGGGATCTGATTCCAAATTTTGGGGCCTGAATATGCAATTGATTTGCGGTAAAACTCTATCCTTGGTTTTGGAATATTTAGTGCTAAGTTTGTATTAGATCTTAGATTCACATTTTCTGACTTAGTGAAAAGATCAGATATATAATTAGGAAGTTTTGCATTTGCAAATTTGTACATAAACAGTGATTTTTTGAATATGATGCGGTCTTGAATTGTAAGCCAATTAAGTTCTTTGAAAAGATCAGCACTTGGAAATTCAGTGGTCTTGTCAAGGATAATTCTAGCAGCTCTCTTCTGGAATTTATGTAGTCTCTCCAACAATGCTGAGCCACAATTTCCCCAAATAATGCAGCAATAGTCTAAATGGGGAAGAATGTAGGCATTGAAAAACATTTTTCTGACTTGTATACTAAGAAATTTCCTAATTCGTAAAAGTAGATATAAAAGTGAATTGCACTTCTTGATAGTGTTTTCTACCTGGGTTGTCCAGGACAGTTTATGATCGACATATACTCCAAGTAATTTCTCTACATCTGAGAATTCAATTTGTTTATCTTGTAAATACAATTTGTTATTTTGAAGATTTTGCATTTGATTGCTAGAAGATATTATCATAGCTTTTGTTTTTTCTGGGTTTGGTACCATTGCATTTCTGCTACACCAATCGTTAATAATATTTAGGCTGTTTTGCAGTAATTTACATACTTCATTAACTGACTTGCCAGTAGCACTTACTGTTGTGTCATCGGCAAATAAATCAGCAGAGGAAGCATCCAGATGTAAGGGTAGATCATTAATATATAGTAGAAAAAGAATCGGACCCAAGACAGAGCCCTGAGGTACTCCACATGTTATATCTTGAGAAGAAGACAATTTGCCTCCAACAGATACTTTCTGTGTTCTATTTGAGAGATAAGATTTGAACCAAGATAAAGTTACATTTGTTATGTTATATTTGGTCATTTTTTGAAAAAGCAGAGAATGATTTATCAGATCAAAAGCTTTTGTTAAATCAAGGAAGACAGTACCCACAATCTCTTTATTGTTAATGGCATTAATCCAAGAGTCAATAATAGCTGTGAGCGCTGTCTCACAAGAGTAATTAGTTCTAAACCCAGACTGATTTTTGTGAAGAAGTGAATTTTCTTCAAGGAATGTTTTCAGATTATCACTTACATGACGCTCTAAAATTTTAGATAAAATCGGTAAAATTGAGATTGGACGATAGTATTCCTACTAAGTAGAAAAATCTTGGGAGACATAAGAAGAAAACGCTGATAACCGGCATCTTCTCCTTTTGCCTATGGTGCCCCTTTACATATCAACTTTTATTTTTGTATTTTAAAATTATTCAATATTGAACAACAATTTGTTGAACTGAAGACACCTTGAGGTTGTGTGAGAAATGAAATACTCACAAACAGCATAGTAAACATAGTTTGTGCGACATTGAAGGCGTGTCTCCAGTTATGATAGGTCACAGGTCTATAGTTCTTCTTCACACTTAGTGTCCATCTACACATCACCTGTAACAGTCAAACATCCAATATTACAAATAGATATGGAAAAAAAGGTCCATTATAGCATTTGAGACAGCAATGTTTCAAGACTGCACATAAGAAGTAAGTGCAATCTGACAGGATCAAAGCTGCTCTCTTACAATTGCTTCAGGTCATGAAGAAGCTATTCTAGAACCAATTGGTTCTTGACAAGACTGCATGTACATGCATGCTTATCTGGAACTACATTGTGATCAACAAAATCCTCGAGGGACCTTTTTCATGTTTTTGGCTGAAATTTATTAGCTTATCAATATTACTATGTTGTTTTCACCCTCTCAGATTTAACTAGAATTATGTTGGTACTACGATTTGCCACCTAACAATTGTCCAGATGGGTGTTTTAACACAGCAACAAGTCAAATAACGTTTAAGATAGGTAAAAAAGAATTGTCCGCGGACAGTAAAGCGCGCCCTAACGAGAGCTTGTCACAAAAAAAGTTGTTTCCTAGGTCAAGGTTAAAATTTTACATAAATGCCCACTTTGTCATCTACAGCAGTTATAAATCATGTTTATCCTAAGTTTTTGCTGTTTGGGAAAGGGTTAAAGTCGAGGTTAGTGACATGTGGCATAATTCTCCAAATGCTTGACTTTGGTCGCTCAACGTGCCTTGTTGATCTGTATATAGCTGTATAGGTGAGGTCATATATTATACGTGTAAAGTTAAACGAGAATAGTTTACGGTGGTTTTGGTTTATTTTTAGGTAGAACTAAGTTACCTTTA
This sequence comes from Fragum sueziense, assembly GCA_963680895.1. Lineage (NCBI taxonomy): Eukaryota > Metazoa > Mollusca > Bivalvia > Cardiida > Cardiidae > Fragum > Fragum sueziense. Next base: position 4,484,621 of record OY804601.1, on the reverse strand, counting down.
CCTGCATAAAATTAAAGCAAGACAACCGTATCTATTCTCGTTCAATTGTGAATCTATTATATTTATAGTTTATATTTTCATAAAACAACCAGTTTAACATATTGTATAATTGAAGGTCAAGCCATAATCGGTGGAGGCCCAGTTCTACAATATTCTAACAACCATTATTGTGGGTTTGGAATTGGACGCGATTTGGTACTGTTTTTTGGTTTATCATAATACTTTTCCGATTTTTGTTCGAGTTTGAACTTAAAACAGTTTGTATAGATTATACGTACATACCAATGTAAAATTACAAAAGATAGACTGGTCCAAAACAGCAGGCGAACCACTCACATCTTACTGACTAATTTTTTCTAAGACTTATTTATTTATGAAAAGTTTAACAATGTATCTATTTCGAATCAATTTAATAGCATCCTACTTAACATACACACAGAACTTGTTGTAAGGGAGGAATTTTTAACAAAGAGTTTCTCTCTTATTCACAATGTTCTCCACCAAGTGTTTTCTCTTTTTTCCTATAATACACATGCAAACAATACTCGTTATTTTAATTGGGTCTATATTTAATGATATGAACACATCACTTACTGCTTCCAAATATGATGATAACTATCGCGCGCATTGCTTGGTTGTGACGTCTCCCGATGGAAAGGGTTTCGGAGAAACATTGAGGGAAAGGATGAAATAGCGGATTATTCAGCAGTTTCCTATTTTCTCTCATGGCTTTTCGGTGGTAAACTCATACAAAATTCCAATTTTGACATAAAAAAATGCCGTCTACGATTCCCAAAGAACAGTCTAAAATAGCACATTAAGTTGTTAATATGGAACGCCTAAATGACCAGTCTGCATTTCGTTTCGGTAGACGGTCAAATAAGGGCGTACAAGCCATAATTCTATTCCTGTCTCTTCCTGTCTGTTTCGTCACTTGTTGAAAATACTGTTTTGTCGAAATGGTGTTGTCTTGTTAATTTTGTCAAATGTCGCATTTCTGCGGTGTTTGGCAAAGAGAGTAAGACAAAACATTTATACAATAAATAAGAAAATACCGTAACATCAAACATCTCGGTACAACCAATATGGTGGCTCAATGTTAGTGTTTATTATACACAAAGAAAATTATCCGCTCTCACAGAATCAAACTTGTTCACATTTCGAATGGCTACATGACAATGCTCATGATTAGCAGAAATTCATATTTCTCCACAGTATTGTACATAGGCCTACTATATACTTATTTTCATTTATTAACTATGATGTATAGCATTTCTGTTATTTTGTTACTACACAGTTTTCTTCTAGCACTTTTCTTTCAAGACTTTGTGCAGATGGGATGTTCTCTTAACTTTAGATCAGATAGCCTTAATAAGGCACCTATTGTATCAGTGACCAGGCGCGTAATTTGCCTTAATTTGTATCTTTTTATGATGAGCGCAATAACATAATGACAAACAACACAGTATATAGGCAGACGCGTCGCAAATCATTTATCTGGTGTCTTTATATATTCTTCTTGATTATTATCTGCAACCCTTCACCAATTTCACTTCTTTCAATTGAAATGCATCTTAAGCAAGGGGCATCCATTAAAAAGAAATTATTACCTCAACTTCCAAAGCGCATTATCATAAGTAACAAACATCTAAATAACATTGCTTGGTCATGTTGTTTACTGTCCTATGGAACCTGCATTATTGCCACAAGCATTTCTTCTTTTATAATATATATTCTCATTTTAGCAGGTGATATACATCCAAACCCAGGACCTTCAGTCATCAATTGCCGTGATAGTACCTCCTCACAAGATATTTATAATTTCTTGAATCTCCCAAATCATTTATCTACTGTCCATTATAATGTTCAAAGCATAAGAAATAAAATCAGCGTATTATACTCTGAGTTTTATCGGTTCGATGTTGTATCCTTCTCTGAAACTTGGCTTAATGATGAATGTCCTACAGATGAAATTCTCTTTCCATCATTTCAACCACCGGAGAGAAAAGATAGATCACATGATAGGTATGGGGGCGTCATAGTATATGTAAAAAGTAACTTGCCGTACACAAGAAGACTTGATTTAGAACCACCTGGACTTGAATGTATCTGGATTCAATTAAAACTACCTAACAAGAAACAAATATTATACGGGACTTTTTATCGCCCACCAAACTCCAACAGTGCATATTATTCTTTAATAGAAGATTCACTTGGATTAGCTGTTGATACTAATATATCAGATATTGTAGTAACCGGTGACTTTAATCTTAATCAACGCAACCCTGCATGTATCAACAAGATACAGTCAATGTGTAATCAGTTCAGTCTGACGCAATGTATCGAAGATCCTACTCATTTTACAGAGAACTCCTCATCAATAATTGATCTCTTACTAATATCGAATAAGGACTCTTTGCTCACTTCTGGTGTAGGTGACCCTTGTCTGGATAATAACATACGCTATCACTGTCCTGTCTTCGGTGTCTTCAATTTTATTAAACCTAGAATTAAAACATTTAAGAGAAAAGTTTGGAAATATGATCAGGCAAATTTTAATGAATTAAGACATGAACTACATCAAGTTAACTGGGACACAATCCGTGATCATGATATTGAGAACTTTACAGACAAATTCACGAATCTTCTTGTCTCTGTATCAGAAAACCACATCCCGTCTAAAGAAATAACAATTCGACCTTTTGAACCAACATGGATAACAGCACCTATTAAACAAAAGATACGTCAAAGAAAGAGAGCTTATAGAAAAGCTAAAAAAAGTAATGATCCTCTCCATTGGTCAAAGTTCAGGAAATTAAGAAATGAAATCATCACTATGATAAGACAATCACAACAATCTAATTGTGAAAGAATTTCTAATAAATTAAAGACTGGCCAACTGAAATCTAGTGATTGGTGGAGAACTTTGAAGTCTCTACTCAATAAAAAAGTTTCAACCTCAATTCCACCTCTTTTTGATACTCAAAATGATGAACTTATCGTAGACGACCACGAAAAAGCAAATTTGCTTAACACATATTTTGTTTCAATAAGTTCTTTAAATGCAGACGATAAAACTAGTAAAACACCAAATGAATGTTGACGTAAGCACAATGAAATACTTAGTCATATCCAAATAGACCCAGTAGAGGTATTAGATGTTCTTCTTATCCTTCCTATTAATAAATCTTCAGGACCAGATGGCATAAGCAATCGAATTTTACGCGAGTGTGCAGTTCAATTAGCGGAACCTCTTTGTGAACTTTTTAATAAATCACTTGACTCTGGGATTGTACCCACAGTGTGGAAAATTTCTAATGTTAGTCCAATATTTAAATCAGGTGATTCGTCACTACCATCAAATTATCGACCGATATCTCTTCTTAACACGATGGAAAAGAGCTTAGAAAGAATAGTATTTAAGCACTTGTTCAACTTTTTACAAGACACGAACTTTTTTACTCCTTATCAGTCGGGATTTTTACCCAGGGACTCAACGGTCAGTCAACTATCAGTTTTATACAATACAATTTGCAAGGCCCTTGACGATGGCCTAGAGTTCCGAGTAATATTTTTCGACATAAGTAAGGCCTTCGACAAAGTGTGGCACGAAGGTCTTATTTTCAAGCTTAAACAGTCGAGTGTCGACGGCAAGTTGTTGACATGGTTCACACACTATCTATCAAATCGCTGTCAGAAGGTGGTTCTACCTGGTACTTCTTCAAATATATCTTTTACATCCGCCGGGGTTCCACAAGGATCGATATTGGGTCCACTTTTATTTTTAGTATATATCAACGACATAGTTGAAGACATAAATTGCAGTATTAATCTTTTTGCCGATGATACAAGTTTGTCTCTTGTAGTTCAAAATCCAACTGAAGCTGCCTCTAATTTACAGTCTGACATACAAAAGGTAGAAAATTGGGCAACTAAATGGCTCGTCAAATTCAACCCATCTAAATCAGAATCACTAGTAGTCTCTAAAAAGCTTGTTAAACCAATTCACCCTGACCTCACAATGACAAATATAGTAATACCAAACATAGAAGTCCATAAACATCTTGGACTGCATATTTCAAATAATGGATCTTGGGATTACCACATCAAAATGACTGTTGATAAGGCCTGGAAAAGAGTAAATGCAATGAGAAGTCTTAAATTTCTACTCGATCGAAATACTCTCCAAATTATATATTTTTCCTTTATTAGGCCAATTTTAGAATATGCAGACACGATTTGGGACAATATTCCGGAATACCTTAAGACTGAATTAGATAAAGTCCAAAATGATTGTGCTAGAATTGTAACTGGTTGTACTAAACTTGTCTCCATAGAAAATTTGTCAAAAGAATCGGGTTGGGAATCGTTAAGAATTAGAAGGAAAAAACACAAACTCATACTTTTTTTTAAAATGATAAAAGGTCTTACTCCAGACTACATGACTTCTCTTGTTCCAAATAGAATTGGCAACAATGTACAATACAATTTAAGGCGTTCTAATGATATCCAGGGCGTAGTGTGCCGAACATCATTGTACAAAAACTCATTTATACCATCTGTAATTGAAGAATGGAACAAATTACCATAGGAAATACGTGATTTAGATTCACTAAGTGCCTTTAAAACTTATTTGGATAGGGACAAACCCACTTCTAATAAACTATACTCCATTGGTGATAGGAAATTACAAGTCACGCACACTAGACTACGCACTAAATGCAGTGCTCTTAATCTTCACCTTTTTCAAAAGAATTTAGCGGAATCCCCCTTGTGCCAATGCGGTTCAGTTGAAAGTAGCTATCACTACTTTTTTGAATGTAATCATTTTCAATTAATTAGGAATAGATTATTCAATTCTATTAGAAATATTACTACCATCAGTCTGGATGTTCTGCTGTTCGGTGATGAAGATCTGACTTACCACGAAAATGTTAATATATTCTTAGATGTACAGGCCTTCATCAGGGACAGCAAAAGATTCAGACTCTAGGCATAATAAATGAAAACAATCGAAAGGCATTTACATCGCATGCTTTGCTAATTACACATTGATATCTCGTATAATTATGTTATATAGTTAGATAGTGATACTGGTGAACATAAATAGAAGCACATGTGTAAAGACAACACCATGAATCAAATATTTACTAGTATGTTATAGAGAACAACCCATCTCGCACAATCCCATCACTATTATTTTATTTTAATAACATTTATGAACATTACAAGTTTATATAAACCAAGCTTTATAAATCAAAAAGGTTAGGTTGAGGTTTTGACACGAAAAAGTGTAGATACGCAGCAAGTGTGTACCTGCGTTTTTTTGTGTCAACACCTCAGTATATATTCGACGAAACTCTGGGCAATATCTTACCTTTACTTGGAAAAGAACTTTATAAGCAAAAGCTTTCGTTCTAATCCATTTTGTATCTTTTGTTTGTATGTTAATACAGTCCTTTTGTAATATATTAGAAATGATATAAATAAAATATGTTTAAACCAAGGTTAAAGGTCATGGTCCAAAATGAAAATCCTTGGCAGGAGGTATCAATGTGTATAAGATAACGGCTAAGTTAAAGGTTTTGAAAAGTAGGTCAACCTCCAAGGTCATGGTCAAATGTGAACGGTGTTGGTAGGAGGTGTCCATGTGTGAAATATCAAGGCTGCATGTGTAAAAGGACATGAGAAATAGGTCAAGTTAAAGCTTTTTTTAAAGTAGATCAAACTCCAAGGTCAAGGTCACAAGGTCCAAGGTTGTGGTCAAATGTGAATGGTGTAACTGTTGGTAAGAGGTTTCCATGTGTGAAATATCAAGGCTGTATGTGTAATAGGACATGAGATATAGGCCAGGTTAAAGTTTTCTAAAAGTAGGTCAAGGCCAAAGGTCATGGTCAAAAGAAAAATGTCTTGGTTGGAGGTGTCCATGTGTAAAATATCAAAGCTGTATGCATAAAAGGACACGAGAAAAAGGCCAGGTTAATGTTTTTTTAAAAGTAGGCCAAACTCCAAGGTCAATGTCACAAGGTCCAAGGTCATGGTCAAATGTGAAAGGTCTGGGTAGGAGGTGTCCATGTGTGAAATACCAAGACTGTATGTGTAATAGGATATGAGATACAGGCCAGGTTAAAGTTTTTTTAAAAGTAGGTCAAACTCCAAGGTCAAGGTCACAAGGTCAAAGGTCATGGTCAAATGTGAACGGTCTTGGTAGGAGGTGTCCATGAAATATCAAGGCTGTATGTGTAATAGGGCATAAGATATAGGCCAGGTTAACTTTTTTTTAGGCCAGATTAAAGTCTTTTAAAGTAGGTCAAACTCCAAGGTCAAGGTCACAAGGTCAAAGGTCATGGTCCCAAATGAAAGGTCTTGGTTAGAGGTATCCTCAGGTATAATATCAATGCTATATCTGTAATAGGGCATAAGATAAAGGCCAGGTTTAAGTTTTTAACAAGAGCTGTCCATAAGACAGCGCGCTCGACTTTTTTAAGTTGCTTAACCCAGAATTTCTAAGTCAAAAAAGGTTAAAATTCCAGTAAATTAAATGTGAGAGTAATGAATCTTTGCCTAGAGGCTAATATTATGGTCACAAAGGCATGTGCAAAGTTTCAGAGCAATAGCATAAGTAGAAACAGATGTTTGAAAAAACTTTAACCTTTGTTGCAACGCCAACGCTGACGCCGACGCCAACGCCCGGGTGACAGTATAAGCTCTCATTTTCTTCGAAAAGTCGAGCTAAAAATGGGTCAAAAAGTAGGTCAAACTCCAAGGTCAAAGGTCATGGTCTCAAATGAAAGGTTTTGGTTAGAGGTACCCACAGGTGATATATGAAGGCTGTATCTATAATAAGGCATGACATATGGGCCAGGTTAAAGTTTTTGCGGACATCCAGGGGTATGACAATAGCTCTTCCGAGACTATCGTCTAAGTGCATTAAAGATAACAATCGTTATATTCTGTTTACCTGCTTCATGTCATGTTTCATGAATTGTGATGTAAATATGTTTTCTATAGAGTAGCAATATAACTCAGATTTCTCTGCCTACTTTTACAGCACTGCAACAGCTTTGACTACACATAACATAAGATTTGGATTTTAAAAAACAATTTTTGAATGTGTTTTCCTTCTTATCTGTTGCTCTATTCTCAGTACTAGATTTATTGGTCACACAAATATCAAGTGTTATTTACCTCCATTGGAATTTTGAATGCTTGAATGAGTCCTGAATCTCTGAACATACTGATCACACTCTGTAGTGTCTCATCATCTGTTAACACTAGGTCATTAAACTCATACGTGTAGAGTTTAAGCTCTTCAGCTGGCTTGATATCACTCTCCTGCAATAAATATAAACAAGTATGATTTCTATGCTTTATTATAACACATTTCCGTAAAATAGATATATAGCGAAAGAAGAACTGCATCAGGTTTTATTTGACCAATAAAGACTCTAAATAAATAAAACCAATAAAGACTCTATGTAATTATGCTTTTGATTTTGTGTATGCACCAAAACGTCACATGGCATCAAGGCAATGTCAAGGTAGAAGACCCATAATAAGCACCAAAGAGCCAGCGGCGAAATTTGAAAAATGCCAGTAATTCCTAAACTGTGTTACATTTCCATTCCAAATATATCCATAAGCATTTTGTACGGTTTAGAATTTTGATTTCATGCATACTTATGAAAATATTTGACAAAAATGTTCAAAATTACCTCCCTTGCATACGAATATAGAGTAAAATGATATAAATTTATAAATTATTTTCTTCTTGAAGCATAATCTTGAAATCCAGCACAATGAACCAACTTATGTGAAGTCTATTTAAAGTGTGTGTAGTTTGATGCATTTCGTATGGCTAGAAAGTGGTGTATTTCATTTAGGGATGACTATTGCGGGCCAAAATGACTATTGCGATAGTATTGCTATTGACCAAATTGCTATCACGATAGTATTGCTATTGTAGGTTGCTATTGCAATACTATTGCGATACTATTGTTAAATGCTTTAAGTGCTATAAATGGATATTTTTTCATTAAAATCACATTTCCTGAATATTTTACATATATGAATTAATTTGCAGAGTCACTAAATAAATAATCTGAAGGAAGAGAGTGACATTTCATGATTTGAGTAGTCTGTCATTGATGTCTGATTTTCAAAAGACAGATTTTTTGCTAAAATTAGACAATGTCATGTGACAAATTGCTATTTTAAGAACAAATTGCTATTTTTAGAACTATCAAAACTATTGCGATAGTGGAAACAACTATTGCGATACTATTGATATTGCCAGTTGCCTATCACGATAGCACTATTGTAGAGGTCACTATTGCGATATATCGATAGTCCGATGTATCGTTACATCCCTAATTTCATTATGGGTCTTCTACTAGATCATGACAGAATTTCCACAAAATAACACATTTAGAATGTGTGTGTTGTTATTTAGAGTGTTATAATGGAGATAATAAGAAGTTTAGAGGTCTTTATTTGCCAAGTAAAAACCTCTGTGCTCTGAACTACATGTTAAGGCAAATACCTTGGCGCTGTGTGCCTCGGTTTTTACCTACACATGTAGTGTATCGCACATCGGTTCTTATTTGGCAAATAAAGACCTCTAAACTTGTTATTATTTCGTGAACATACACATTTTCTCTAACAGACATTTAGCTGCAAAAATCATTTCTACATAGAATGTCATAAAATATTGCTATGTAGAAAAGGTTAAAGCGCTCGGTCTGAGATAAGGCAAAAAGCTTGGATCATATCAAGATTTCTGTCCTCAATGACAATGCAATACATTTGCGCACATACCCCAACAAGCGCATATCATTTGAAGGCATATAATTCCGGAGCCAGTGGATCTATGAAAATATGAAAGGCCACATGCTTAACTAGACATCATAAGACATACTTATTGGCAAGTTTAAACTAATTTTTATAGAAACTGTAAGAGGAGTTGAGTAAACAATCAGTAAGAATTTGCATGTTTTTGGACAAACAGATCCCTCAATAAGGGTTTTAAGTAATGGCCCATTAGGTTCCCATTAAATGTAAACTTACAGCAAGTTTCTCTGCTTCTTCTGTGCTTGCCGTGGCATGGAATGAGAGGACTTCTAGAGCTACTGTCTGTTTGGCCATGAGACGACATGCATTCTCATACATCTGACAGTTGTGAATACCCAGACCAGTAAAGATGGAAAATGCCTGTAGAGATCGAAAATAATCTTGAGTAAAATTTTAACCAACTTCTAAAAATGAGATCATCAAATTAAATTCTATTGTATGATCAGATATTTTTTGAATATCTATTTGAACATAGATTACAGGAAGATAAATGTGCATGACTTTATCTGCAAGAGATGCTTCTTGATTTGTATCAGTCTAAATTTTAATTTGATAAAAATGTAAAACTTAGACAACAGATATGTACATGTATGTATCATTACCTCAATGATATTTGCATCATTTTCATTGAATGGCTGCCCATTGGACTTGTTGATAAGTTGAGTAACACCGGTAATTTTGTCTTCACTGTCGTAGACTGGCATACACAGGATACTGCGAGTAGTAAACCCATCATCATCTGTAAACTAATAAACAAAAACATCTAGGGCAATAACTAAGTGTGATCATACACCCCCAACAGCGCCTTGTCCCAAAACTTGTTAATATAGCAACATTTTCAACAAAGAACAATAACTCAGTCAAAAATCCATGAACTCTGACCAAAATTTGATATACACTTTTTTGAAGTCTACCTGTCTACCCCCCCAAGTCTACCTGTGAAGATTGAATGCAATCCATTTATCGATTACTGAGGAATTGAGTGTACAAGAAAATTAATGAAAGGGCCTTAACTCTGTGAAGAATTCTGTAATGAAAACATGATATTGCACATCTTCACTTGATAATAAATTCACATGTGAAATTTCATTCAAATTGGTTCAGTACTTTTTGAGAAAATGAGCGGACAAAACAAGAGTACAAGTCTGTGGACAATGTAGCTCGCCTGTCGCAAAAAAGGAGCCTAATGTCTAAGCAGGGTTTCCGCTGACTTTCAAATCTGGGGGTACAAACCATACTTTAACTGCATGCTTGTACCCCTCTATTAGAGACAAAGAAGGCTGCTAGCAAAAACTGGGGGTACAAAATTCATTTAGGGGGGGGGGGGGTAAAAAAACCCCATTTGGAGGTTTTTGGACACCCTGCTAAGGTCAAGGTCACTAGGTCAAAGGTCATGGTCTCAAGGTCAAGGTCATGGCATGAGGTATCCATATGTGAAATATAAAGGCTCTATCTATAATAGTGCATGAGATATAGGCCAGGATAAAGTTTTTGTAAAGTAGGTCAAACTCCAAGGTCAAGGTCACTAGGTCATAGGTCATGGTCCTAAATGAAAGGTCTTGCTGAGAAGTACACATGTGTGAAGTATCAAGGCTGTATCTGTAATAATGGCCGAGATATGGGCCAGGTTAAAGTTTTTGAAAAGTAAGTCAAACTCCAAGGTCAAGGTCACTAGGTCAAAGGCCATGGTCCCAAATGAAAGGTCTTGGCAGGAGGTATCCATATATGAAATATCAAGGCTGTATCTGAAATAGTGCAGGAGACATAGGCCAGGTAAAAGGATTTTTTTCAAGTGAAGACGCAATGCGACTCCATGCCGACACTAGGTCTGTGACATTAGCTCCCCAGACTTAAAGTTCCCGCTCGCTAAAAAGTACAGACAGACCAACCAACAGACCAATCGACAAAATGACTTCTGTATAGCCTAATATTTTTTGGCATTTGTAAAGAAAAGGTGCTTACTGGCCCTTTCCCAAATCGCCCATCTAGTTCTAGATCAGCAATACATAAAGGTGTGCCATGATGTATCACATATCTGGCTATATCTGTATTCCTCGAGTTGGCCAACATGGAAGCACTATAACAGACAAAACAAACTTCTGACTAGTTAATTCCCTCCCAAAACAAAAGTTTCATCTCTTCCAACTTCATATAATGGATCCAGTCAACAAAATGAAACCTGATAAAGAAGGAATTTGTGTACAAAATAGGTTAGAAAATGTTGGGGCAAAAGCAGATGTTTTTTCAAGCATTATTGCATAAAATGTGTATTTTCAGTCCATTATCAGCTTTGAATAACGACATCAAATCGGTACAATATCGTGAAAACCAGTCGTTAATTGGTAAATTATTCTGCGATATCGAACTGGTTTTGCACTCAAATATCCTCGATCGGGGATTTGTTGTGAGTGATTCAGAAAATTGAAAATAAAGCCAAATTTTTGTCATTTCCCTTTTCCACGATGTAAAATCTTGGAAGACCTTCTTTACACCCTCCCAGTCTAATAATATCTGATGATGTGATATAGTCTAGTGAAGTAGTTTTCTTGGAATCAAAAAGTAAACAGAATGGCAGCTGAGTGAGCTGACAGATTTTAAACTAAAAGTGGATTTTTTTGAGGGGAAAGGATAGAGATTAGAGTTTAGTGGTTGTTTATCTTATTGTAAGAGAATGGTCTAGGTCCGATGTGGTGGTAAGCCTATGTGTTTCTTGTTTAAGTTACTGCATTTTTTCCTTTTCAACTTTGTTTTTTATTAAAATGGACGAATTTCTGAAACGAACCAGAGATCTGCCTCGGAAGCTCCAATCTTTTTTTTATTTCTCGCACTGAAATGAACGTTAGGATATTCAGAGCATGTTTCCAAAAGAAAACTTGGTCAAATTGTTACAAATTCGCCAACTAAAATGAAGATTATATCAGTAAAAATGAGATAAAACTTGACTACATAGCTCACTATATGATGAAAAGCTAACGGCCTGTGTAATGGATATCGTACACACGCGATATATGTCTAGTCGAATGCCGGGAAAATGCGGTGTCTGTCGATGTAAATGTGGCTAAATTTTCACAAAATTTTGTAGTTATTCGTCTTATTTTATTACATTTCTTTGCAACCTCTTCATATTTTATTCAATAATAGCGTCAATTCACATTTTTTCAGTCTTTAACATTCTCAGAGACCCACAAAATGGGTTATCGCCTTCGAGCTTCGCTTTCAGACGATAACACATTTTTTGGGCCTCTGAGAATGTTATCGACCTCAAAAAAGTGAATTAATCCTATATTATTGCATAAGATGTGTGTTTTTAGGCCGTTATTGACATTGAATAACGGGACGAAACTGGTCCGATATCGTGAAAACCGGTCTATATTCAGTGCGATATCGGACCGGCTTTGCACTCAAATATCCTCGATTTTACCCTGCAAAATAAACAATTGTCTCTTTTCCCGCAAAATTCTCAACGTCTTACGTTAAATAAGCGACGTTCGCCTTTTGGCGCCAAATAATGACGTAACGTCGTTTTACCGACGTCACGCATAACAAAAAATTCTCGGAAGATTTATCAGAACAAAACAACAATGGCGGACATTTTCTTATCTCACCTCGGTTCATTTTTTGCACATATGAAGGGGTTTGGGGTAAGTTATCATTGGAATTTCATGCTTTTTATGCAATAATAGCGTCAATTCACCTTTTTTCGGTCGTTAACATTCTCAGAGGCCCACAAAATACGTTATCGACCTCGACCTTTGGTCTCGGTCGATAACATATTTTTTGGGCCTCTGAGAATGTTAACGACCTCAAAAAGGTGAATTAACCCTATATTACCTACTGGTAATATCTGGCCTTGTTTGGGTTACGGAAGATATTGAAAGTATTGACATTTTCATCATATTTTTTAAGTAAAAACTGTAAAGAACTGCAGAAATTTTCATGGTTTGTGTTAGCTAAACAAGAGTAGCAAAGTCAGTGACACACAATATACCATTTTTTTGCAATAATGCCCTTTTTTACACCATAGAGAGTAATAAGGCAAAACCCCAACTCTCGTCTAATGACTAGGAACACTCTGTGAATATTTCACCCAAACATGTCCATAAATGTGTAAGATGAGCTGACAAGATGTGGACATATATTTGGACAAGTCTAGAAAATGAAACCAAGATAATTATGTCCACCTTCACCAGCCTATATATTTTTTATGTATGAATGTACAAAACTGAAAATCAAAAAGTTTATGACATACAAGATTTTATTAAAAAACTGCTTGTACCTTATGGCATTGTAAATAAAAAATCTATTGACAGATCATTAGTGTCAACCATTCTTGTTCTCAAATTTGTGAAAGGGATCAATTTACTCACCTCTGGATGTGTATATTGCCACCATCTTTAGCATATAAATCAAACGCCTTTGAAAACACTACATCCTAAAATATAACAAGATAACTGAGAGGTTAGCTTTCTACAAAAGTGTCCAGTCCAGTTGACAAATTGAAACTAGAATACCACTGAAAGTGATCATACCCCTCAAAAGCGCAGTTTTTTTGTAATTTGAGAAATTGATTTCATTTGAACTGTGAGCTGATCAATTGGGAAACAGAGCGAACAAAAAATCAACAGACCAAACAACACATTTAAGTTATGATTTAACAATCCCCAAGCCCCGCCCTGCCATGCCCATATTTTTCAATAAACCAAAAACTCACAATCATGCATTGAAGACAGTCAATCAAGGAACATTCCTGTACGATTTGGTTCAAATTTACTGTATAATTGCTTTTTTCTCATGATTTCATTAAGTCTGATAAGCCCTGCCTTGCAATTACCACATTTTTTGCAAATCAAAAATTCACGAACAAATTTTGAAATAAGTCCCCCAATGAACATTCCTGTTAATTTTGGTAAAAAAATCGCCAAATCAAAAATTCACGAACAAGTTTCGAAAAGAGTCACCCAAGGAACATTCCTGCCAAGTTTGGTAAGAATTGGCTCAGTGGTTAAGGAGGAGAAAATTTTTGAAGAATTATCTGACGATTTCTCAAAATCATATAAGCCCCGCCCTGCCACGCCCACAATTTTTGACGAATCAAATAATCATGAACATGCATTGAATACAATCACTCAAGGGACATCAGTGCCAACTTAAGTTCAAAATGGTGAAAGCATTGATTTTGAAAGATTTTTCACATGATTTCTGCAAGTCCGATAAGCCCATTCCTGCCACGCCCACAATTTTTGACGAATCAAAAATTCACGTACAAGTTTTGAAAAGAGTCACCCAAGTAACATTACTGCCAAGTTTGGTAAGAATTGGCTCAGTGGTTAAGGAGGAGAAGATTTTTGAAGAATTATCTGACGATTTCTCGAAATCTGATAAGCCCCACCCTGCCACGCCCTCATTTTTTGACGAATCAAAAATTAATGAACATGCATTGAATACAATCACTAAAGGGACATTTGTGCCAAGTTAAGTTCACAAAGGACTAATAATTGATTTTTAAAGATTTTTCACATGATTTTTCTAAGTCTGATAAGCCCCGCCCTGCCACGCCCACAATTTTTGATGAATCAAAAATTCACGAACAAGTTTGGAAAAGGGTCAACCAACAAACATTCCTCCCAAGTTTGGTAAGAATCGGTTCGTTGGTTAAGAAGGAGAAGTTTTTTGAAGAATTTCTAACGATTTTTCGAAGTCTGATAAACCCCGCCTGGCCAAGCCCATATTTTCACCCAATCAAAAATTCATGAACATGTGTTGAATACAGTCACTCAAGGGACATTTCTGCCAATTTTGCTTCACATTGGCCTGATAATTGATTTTTAAAGATTTTTCACATGATTTCTCTAAGTCCGATAAGCTTAAGCAAGTTTTGAAAAGGGTCACCCAAGGAACATTCCTGCCAAGTATGGTAAGAATTGGCCCAGTGGTTAAGGAGAAGAAGATTTTTGAATAATTATCTAACAATTCCTCAAAGTCTGATAAGCCAATTTTCAACAAAGGGCCATAACTCAGTCAAAAATCTTTGAACCACAACCAAAATTTCATGCGCACATATTTGAGAGCTATAATCAAGCATGCCTGTAAAGTTTCAATGAAATCCATTAAATAATTACAGAGAAATTGAGCAGACAAGAAAATTCACCCAAGGGCCATATCTCTGTGACAAATCAATGGACCATAACCAAAATGTAATATACACATTGGCACTTGGTAATGAGCTCACATGTAAAGTTTGAATAAAATTGGATCAGTGGTTAAAGTGAAATAAAGTGGACAAAAAACCAACAGACGGACCAACAGACCAACAGACAGACAGACAAGCTGACTCCTATATACCCCCCAAATTGAATTTGGGGGTATAATTAAAAGATTTTGTATCTAGACGACAATATCTAGGGAATTAAATTTCACATTTTTAGGTCACTCTGGGTAGAAAATATTGTGGAAATGAAGATATTACTTATCACAAGCAATTTCTTCATTTTACACAATGTTTTCCAGAGTCATTGTAGGGGGTCAAAAAGGGCGTCAAAAAGAGTCACTGTGTGGTAATGGGGAAAAGTTGCACATGTTGGCATTTAGCAAGTTATTTGAGCTAAATGCAACCATTTAAATTTTATGTCAATTAACCCCACCCACTTTGCTTGCCAATATCTCCAAAAATAAGTCATCATCAGATGTTTTACACATACAAATTGAAGATATTATTTTTTTTAAATATGTAACCCTATGAATTCACATAATTTAAAGAAAATCTATTTTGGAGCCCTTGTTGCAACCCATCCTTTGTAGTGAAAAAGAAAAAAATCCATAATTCATTTGCTGACTTACTTTCATGCATTTTTGCTTCTTTGCAAATTCCTCTGAACTTTGTGAACTTGGTTTAGCTTCAATCTGGAATTGTAAAAAGGACAAATTATTTCTATCATTGCATGTATATCTTTTATAAGGATAGCATGTATTTGATTGTAAACAAAAAATATGATTACTGATCACGATTACCCCAACCCTGATAACAAGAGCAGCAAAACATTATCATGATTCAATTTCAAAGATTCTGTTGTAAGCAATAATGTCTAATGATTACAAGCAATCAAACTTTGTCAAGCAGTAACAAAAAAAAAACATCATTCATAATTATCATGAATGTTTATCATTATATCTAAAATAAAATTGACTTGGAATACATGAGGTTGGATATGCAAAATGGGCCCTATTGGAATTTCAAAAGTGTCATGTAGTTCCTACAAAAAACACAGATCTTGGTAACTCAGTGTGTATATGGCAATGCAGACTGATCTGGATCCATGTTCTCAACTGTACATAATATCACAGCACAGAAAAGGATGATGCAAAAAGGGAGAAGCTGGTTATAAGCTTTTCTTTTGTCTACAGGTATGTTTTTGCAAGTCTTTTCTGTTACTTAGAGACCTACAATCCAGGGCTTGTTATCAAAAGGGTAAATGTAATTTCTATGCTTTGAGAAACAAATTATATAACTCTTTTATGCAGCATCCCCCAAATAATTCAGCTGAAGAAAGCTGTGTTCATTCTTCAAGTGGTAATTAAATACTGTTTAAAGAAGAACATCGTTGAACATAAAGTTCTAAATTATAATTTACTATCCAAGTAAAAAGGTTTAACAGTACTTGAATTTAGAAAGTATGAATGCAATTCCAATTAAATTAGAAAATCCCATTTAAAAAAACTAACTACTAATTCTAAGGTTAAACTAGTAAAAGGGATAAAGACTTTTTAACCTACAGTACACATTTGAAAACAGGAAGGAAGACTTTGGAGACCATACTTTTTTGTTTATACTGAATAGTTAAAACAGGTAAGATATGAATGATTTGTGAAAGTCAGAGATAACTTTTAACCTATTCAAAGGTTTTTCAAAATGAACCAAAATGTTTGCAATCTGTTATTAAAGAAATGATATGTTAGGATATGTTAGTACAGGTCCTGCAAGATATGGTTAACATATTAGTAAATTGTGACATTATTGCTTTGTCATGGTAACTTTTAGAACTATTTCCAGGGAGAAAATTGGAGATTGGATATCTAATTCTTTCACTCTTTACCTCACCACCACATTTTAAAGTTGGATTATACAGAAACTTGCAGTCAAAACTCTGTACTATACTGGCAAACTTGCCAGTGAACTTTATATCCTAAATAGCACAATATAGAAAAACATAGTGCAATAGTTTAGATCAAGATATCATACCAATTTATTATTTTTGTCAGATAGAAATTTCCTTACACCGTTGAATAGCAATAAATGTATGTATTGCTAACTGGATTAGGAGCCTGAGTCTATCAAATTATCCAGATCACAGTAAATTAAGATATAAAAAGTATTTATTAGTCAAAACTGTAAGCTGTACAAAATGATCTACAAAACTGGATTTGAAGATTACATATAAAATAAACAATGCAAGACCTGCTCATGTTAAAAGAAAGTGTATAGGCAACTGATGTTCAATTGGCAAATATTTTCAAACCTATGGTCCAGCGGTTTCATTAAGATGCAGGGGAGGGGATTTTTTCCTCTGGTTGGGTTATTATCGATCTGCTACTTTTGCCAATACTAATAGTCTTTAATTATAGAGAAAATAACTATATGAAATTTCCCGCCTACCGGTACTTTACCAGGAATCCAGAGTGGCCAAAAAGTTATTGAAACCCTCTTAGCTTCAATCACCCTGAATAGTCTGTTGATCATCATAATCAATTCCAAAATATATATGAGCCAGGAAAAAGGTCCCTTAAGTCTTTTGAGCCCAACATGGTTCAAGATCAGCCTGAGTTTAAATGCAGTCTAATCATGAACCATGTTGTTCTCGAATACCTTCATGGTGGCCTGTAGCACCATGAGGTAGCAGCACAGATCCCAATTGGGATGCACTGAGGCACAGGCTGATCTGGAAACTTGGTAGTCTAATATGCTATAAGGGACCTTTTTCCAGATCCTTGCTCATATATTTCATAAATTGTTTGAAATCCATTGTTTAAAATGACGCCAATCATACATTAGAGTACACCAGGTTGCCTTCATTACTTACAGAATCATAAGCATCTTCTACCAGGTATACACTACATCGCTCACACTTCAGCAGCTCTTGAGCATCCAACATGATCTTCTGTACCAGCTTCTCAAGGTTCTGTTGTTCTTCAAAAACTCCTCGTGCTAGGTTTAATAAGAGCTACAAAATTATGAAAACAAACAAGGTCTTTCAATGCAATCATATGTGCTTTGATATATAAAATTGTTACCCAGACAGCAAAAAATTAAACTATTCCTGTTCAGAGGCAATTGCAGAGGAAAAATGAATCTTCACCTATTTCAAAACAAGGCCTGATTTTCATGTCTCTAATAGGAATAGGCTGGGATAACATTGAAGCAAAAGATAGAAATACTGAGAATCAGCTTTTTCTCCTTTTGACTTAATCCTATCTCTATCAACTGACAACATCCATTTTGTCATCTGCAGCAGCTTTTGAATTAAACCAGTCTGCAAATTTCAGAAAGGGAAAATAAACAAAGGATTTGAATTGTGTACAAAATATCACAAAAATACTAAGGCCAAACGAAAAGATGCTGCTAATTAGGTTGCTGATATAATGCAGTCTGTTCAAAGTTTATACTACTTTAGTTTAACTTACTTAAGTAGCCTTTCTCCAATAAGATCGTTTATCAGTTATTACTATCTTTTAGTGCAATGTTATCAGATATCCATGTTTTTCTTTGCTATCAGGACCTTTATTTTTTAAAAATATTTAATAAGGATTTAATTAAGCATGAAATGCTCAACTTGAAATTAACCGCCACATGTGATAAAAATACCCTGTTACTATTTTGTGCAAACAGGCTGTTTTTAGTCAAATCAAGGACAATAACTCAATAATATTCTTTATCGAATTTGCATCTTGCACATCTACATGTCCAGATGAATGCTTCTCCCATGTATGAAGCAAATCAGACTGAAACTGTAGGAGTTGTGTGTACAAAATTTTGCTGAGAGACAAACCACCCAACAGGCTAACCAGTATAACCCCGTAATTTGTTTGTTGGGGTGTAATCTGTAATCATGATCTACTTACTCTGTTGATTTGCCAACTGTTAATTTTTCTCTTGTTGAAATAATATGCACATTTATGTACACTTTGATGGCAATAAAATATGTTTAAACTTACTCTGTTTCGCTTGTATTCCTGGACTGACATTTCGAACAGTTGAGCATTTGTTATACCGATGCCACAAAACATTAAATACTTCTTAAACACCTGAAACAGGAGGGGAAAAGATATAAACATGTTCCCAAAATAAGATAAGAGAAGACTCCTCCCATGCCCCTCCTCCATCAGTGGATTTAAGGGTTTTGGAAACATTACAGAATAATGTTCCTTCAAAGTTATATGTGCTACAACATGGATATTTTACAAGCATTATTAATGTTGTCTGAAATATCTTTGCAATTTGAACCAGTCTAAAATATTGTTATTTGGGAAAGGTTTAACATGTTCATTGACAAATCATGTCAGTTGACAATAAATATAATAGTAGATTTACCATATGTGCCATTATTTTCAACATATTTTCAACCAAGGCTTACCAAGCATTGCTTTAAAAAGAGACGATCCATGATCCTAGTCATGCTGATCCAGGAAATGGAATATTCTTATAATTATAGCTTTGGCAAGCATCTTAAAATAGATTCACCTACAAATGTATAAACATGTATGCTGTTTCACCTTACTCTACAATACCTGCTTACAATTCAGAATTCAATGAGGTTCTTCATTCTTTGTCACTTATTTCTAGTTCTGAAAGATTCTTACATCAATATCACTATCATCAAACTGGTGATCTCCTGTCACTTTGTTGATGATCTGGGCCACACCTATCACTTCACCATCGTAGTTCAAGATAGGTAGACAGAGAATACTGTGGGTGCGGTAGCCAGTCTTCTTGTCTACGTCTTTATTGAATCTAGGGTCCTACAACATAGGAAATCATTTACAGATCAGACAGTGAACAAGAAAGGGAACAATATTACAGCAAACAAACATATGTATGTGACATAAACTACAGAAATAATCATACATGTAAATTGTATACACTGTATTAGCCAATTGCCCATAAAATGCTTCCAAAATTTGAAAAAAATAGAAAAAGAGATTGACCAAAACAATGAAATACTCAGTATTTCAAGACACTGACAATGTAACTTGAAATCATAAAAATGTATTTCATTAAGCAACTTTGGAAGAACTCAGTGGCATTGTATCAATTATGTAATGGGACGGTCCTTTATGTAATTTCAATTGATTTGATTAATTACCATTTTTAATAACCTCTCAGATAATGGTCATCAAATTTAATAGAAAAAAATTGAATGTTTTTAAAAATATTATATATCTTCATTCTTGAAAATGTTTATCATATTCACTTAAAATTATTTGTACAAAGAAGTTGCATACCTCATATGCATCCTTGATATTGATAAGTTCTTTTGATTGTGCTACAGCTCCTGCTATACCTTTACCAAACGGAACTTTAATTTCCATTTCTTCAGTATGTAAGGATTCTTCCAGAGTTGAAGTGTCTGTCACATCAAACAGTTTTGACACAAGA
>OY804601.1:4362976-4463924 GCA_963680895.1 Fragum sueziense | reverse complement strand
CCAAAAACAATAGGGCACCTCCTTGGGTCAAGGGCAACAACTGTGTGAAGTTTCATGATCCTAGGTCAAACCGTTCTTGAGTTAGAGCACGGAAACGAAAAAGTCTACGGACGGACGACTGGACGGACGGACGGACGGACGGACTGACAGACAGACAGACATGGTGAAACCAATATACCCCCCTCTACTTCGTAGGTGGGGGGTATAATAATGGGTCTGAGTTTGCTGCAGTCTTTTTAAATATGGCCAATATTTGGTGTTCATTAGGACTCTTAAAATTAACACAAGGACTCTCAAAAATCATAGCTGAGGGTCCCAAGGACTCCTTCTTTACAAGATCCAGGGAAAACCCTGTATAGAGTAAAATTTATCCTTTCTTGACTACAACAAAATTCAATGGGACAAGGGCCCACTCATTGACTAAAACCATGTGACATTTGGGATTTCAATGTGACTATGGCCCATGGCGCAGGCCTTTCCCAGTCACTGAAACATACAAAGCCAAATACTAATAATGGGTCTGAAATTGCTGCAATCTTTTTAAATATGGCCAATATTTGGTGTTCATATTTAACTGATTTTTCTAAGAAAGGACTCTTAAAATTAACACAAGGACTCTCAAAATCATAGCTGAGGGTCCCAAGGACTCCTTCTTTACAAGATCCAGGGAAAACCCTGTATAGCCCTATAATATATCTATACAATATGTACATAAGTTAACTTGCAAGCACAAAGTAAAATGAAATATCACAGAATCGGTATGTTTATTGTTTGTAACAATAGAAAGTAGGCGAAATTCTGGCGAGAGTAGTTTTTACTTTCGATTTTGAAATGTTTTGCAACTATTGTATTGAAATCCTACTTACTAACACCGTATATTCTTGTGCACAACATACTTCGACCATTTCTTCATAATACAGCATCGTTGGATTTTTCAAAAACTCATTGTAAAAGAAATAATTTTAGAAATATGTTTTCATGACCTACAGATTTCCACTCCAAGCAACTACCTCGGTAAAGCTGGATGTCACAAGGCAACAAAATAGTGAAAATACCATTGACTCTTTTTGGAGATAGTTTCTCCATTTACCACCTGAGAATATCTTTTACGCAATTTTACTCAACAGAAGATTCCAGTCTCAATATGATAATTTGATCAAGGGACAATTTTTTTAACCAGTTGGGTAAATTTAGGATTTTTTTTTCATGTGCTAGTGCAGTTGCGCCTGCATGGGTTCTGAAATCTATATACCTGTTTCTCATATTATCGAGGTTTCCCAGTTATGGAGGATTTCACTAAGTCTTGTTTTGCTGCTTTTTCCACATTTAAACGTCGCAGCGTGAGCTGGCATTCTAGCTATTATTTGTTCGAAGATACGGCAACTTTATTCACATCAAATAAAACAACGAAATGCGTCAAAAGCAAGTAATTATCACTTTCATATTAATATTTTGCTGTGCCACAAAAGTAAGAAAAATAATTACATATTAAAAACATGAAATTTGATTCAATATTTCAAAGATTTCATGAAAAAAGCAACAACAGTGCTTTGTCAACTGCAAAATGATAATAGCTTTAACAACTTTGAATATCCACGCCTCCCCATGGTCCGTCACCCCAAGCCGGCTACGCTAAAATGCATATGCATTACATTTATCGAGTAAATCATCCTGAAACACTCGTCTCCCCTCTAGATTTAGCCAGTTTCCTTCCTTTAAATATCTGTTTAAACTAGAACTGTCGCAAAGCGGACAAATACCCCCCACTAGCGCCTTGTCACTGAAAAAGTGATGTAGGTCAACCAGCTCTTGACTTAGAGGACAGAAACGTATTTTAAACAAAGTCTGATTGTGACCTTGACCTTTGACCTTGGTGACCCCAAAACAAAAGGGCACCTTCTTGGGTCATGGGCAACAACTGTGTAAAGTTTCATGATCCTAGATCAACCGGTTCTTGACTTAGAGCACGGAAACGGATTTTAAACAAAGTCCGATTGTGACCTTGACCTTTGAACTTGGTGACCCAAAAACAATAGGGCACCTCCTTGGGTCATGGGCAACAACTGTGTAAAGTTTCATGATCCTAGGTCAACCGGTTCTTGACTTAGAGCACGGAAACAGATTTTAAACAAAGTCCGATTGTGACCTTGACCTTTGACCTTGGTGACCCCAAAACAATAGGGCACCTCCTTGGGTCATGGGCAACAACTGTGTAAAGTTTCGTGATCCTAGGTCAACCGGTTCTTGACTTAGAGTGCGGAAACAGATTTTAAACAAAGTTCGATTGTGACCTTGACCTTTGACCTTGGTGACCCCAAAAATAATAGGGCACCTTCTTGGGTCATGGGCAACGACTTTGTAAACTTTCATGATCCTAGGTCAAACGGTTGTTGAGTTAGAGTACGGAAACAGATTTTAAATAAAGTCCGATTGTGACCTTGACCTTTGACCTTGGTAACCCAAAAACAATAGGGCACCTCCTTGGGTCATGGGCAACAACTGTGTAAAGTTTCATGATCCTAGGTCAAACGGTTATTGAGTTAGAGCACGGAAACGAAAAAGTCTACGGACGGACGGATGGATGGACGGATGGACAGACAGACAGACATGGTGAAACCAATATACCCCCCTCTACTTCGTAGGTGGGGGGTATAATAAAATTTTAATTGAAAAACAACTCCGTGAATGTAAACACACTGTAAGCCGTAGCAAAACAAAAAAGGTGACGATACATGGCGGGTTACGGACCATGGTAAGTCGACGATAGTATTCACAATCCATATCCTCATATATGACGTCATATTATGCAAATCATCGATAATTGGGAAGTTTTCCAAATTTCATTTTCGGTCAACCAAGCAACTTCCGAGAAAGAATTTTGACATTTAAAACTCCTCGATTTTGACAAAAAATCACAGAAGGTACTTCTTGTCCTCTTGTTATGTTTGAATAATTTGAATTATGAAAAGGTCCATTCCCTTGACAGCGTGAGATGCAATTCTCCTTATGTCCTCGATAATTGGAGAAAACTCAAAAGCGGATAAATTGGCGGGACAAATGCACGAGGAACCGGAAGTAATATTTACGTTGCTTACGTGCTTGGGCTAATTTATGATGGGGGACTGCTGTCCCCAACACCTCCTGCTCTTTTTTTTTGGCTTAAAGGGCGACGGTAACAGATGGTCTAATTGCAAAAAATGAAATTTTTTGAAAAAATATGCAAAACTTTTGTGTTGACCACCTCGGGATGGTTAATAATATGCGATTCAGACAGAGAATGAGCCGAAATTACAAGACAGATAGCTGAGTTTAGGGAGAATCCAGGCCTAAATTCAACCCCATCACTGATGGGGTTAGAATTATTTTCAAATTGTTGCGCATGCGCATACAGCGCGGACCATGATTCAAACGAGATTCATACTTAAATTTCAATATGACGTCATCATGTATGTTGTGACGTCATTTAAGAAAGTCGCATGTCCTACTGTTTTGACCTACTTTCGACATCGCTTCATGAATTTGGTATCAAATTGCGAAAAAATGAGTCGTTGCTTCAATAGTTTCTCGTAATCATTTAATCAGGTCATATAAAGCTTAAAAAGTGCACATTTCGTTTGTATTTGACAATTTTTGGGTCCAAATCTGGGAAATAGTAGCTTTAAAGTCTTTTTAATAAATTTTGAATTTCATCTCAAACCCTAACCCAACCCATATAAAATAGGATAGGACAGAAATTCTTTTCCGAGCATGCGTATTGAAGACGTACCGGTAAAGTGCATTCTAGCTGTGGTAAAACTGGCCTTGTCTACCTTAATGTTTGGGGTTTCCCAGAACGGCGGCTCTGATTGGCTGGCCGATTTCCCGGGCTTTACCTGGGATAGACGTCACATGAAATTGGCTACTTGTTGGTGTTGTTTGTTTGACAAATGTCAGTTATCCGTATTAACAACAAAGAGCAAAATATTGCCAAAATCTACTTGTCCGAAACCTCTTTGGGGACAACCTGGGCAACTCGGACAATGGATTTAAGAATCCCTGCCCTCTGTTGCAAAACAGGTTTTCTTTTCCAGTTTGGGTAAAAAGTCTGGAATGTTGAATTCATTGAGAAATTTCTTTATTCTTGATCTAAATAGAAGATCGAAGACAAACACAGTAGATTAGCTAGGTTGTTTTGTTTCAAAAAATACATCCTCTTTTTATATCCTTTTATCGACAAATGATTTCTACTGCTTTTACAGGTTTCATTCCTTACGTGTTTACGTCATTAAGAGTAGACTGTCCAAAACAAACAATATTCTGACAGCAAACTGTTTGATTTCTTGGAAATGACCTATTTTTGACATTTTAAACCGATTTCTCGTGCATAACTTCTTTGATAAGGACAAATATGACGTCATCAAATGCAGACGGATCCTAAATTACCTCAAATGACACAAATAAACGGCCTGTAATTTAAAGAAATGAAAGGAGCAATAATGGTGGCACGACACTTCTAACTTTTCACTTCAAATGATGCCTATAAAAATGCAAGGGACACAAGAAATGCTAGAATGATGAATCTATTCCGTATCGATTGCCTATCTTGCAATATCCTCTCATTTTCTCTCATTTCCCTAAGAATTAGGCCTATCGTTATATAGGCTAATGCTGTTCAAATTTTATTGGGCCTACTTTATAATTCGTCGTTTTAATGCAAAACCCAAGTAGGCCTATCTCATTTTTGAAGATCTTAAAGAGCAAGAAAAAAAAAAAAAAAAAGAATGATAACTTTTCCAGAAAACTGAAAAGGGTTTACTTGAAATTCGGACATGTTCACATAAAGATGAGCCATTTTCTGGATTAGGGCAGGCTACGTTTCAAGTTGTCACATTTTTTTTTTTAATTTCAATAGTCCACTGACTCAAAACCTTAATATCTTTATGCCAAATCAGGGAGATAGACCTATGTCTGAAATTTCACTAACACACAAATGACCTTGACCTTTAAAGGCCAATCACAATTTTATATACACAATGACATGTCTTCTCTGTCACAGACATGATATGAATGACTTCCTGTTAATTTTGAATTTGATTCAAGTTGATTCAGATTCACTATTAGTATGTATTAACACTAGATCATTTACTTAAACCAATTTGCATATTCTTAAGCTTAATTTCCCTTCGTTTTCACATTTTACCCTCGAATGCTGCCTTTTCAGTTTATTGTAAACTATTTAGTTACTAACGCGGTGAGGTATCCTTATAAGTGAAGACCGACAATTACCATCAAACCCAGTGTAAGAAACATCATCTTGTTTGTGCCGTTACGGAGAGAACATGCCGTGACGGAGGTTACTTTCTGTGACGGAGTTAACCCTTTCCCAAATGACAAAATTTTAGGGTGATCCAATTTACAAGGGGTTGCATACGACAAAATAGATTATATCAAAAGGAAAAAAATATGCATGTTATAGCCCAGAAGACATTGGGGCAAAAGGAGAAAGTGCTGGTCCCCAGCACTTTCTTCTTTTACCTCAATGTTTTCCCAAGCATTTTCTATTAGGGACGTAAAAACCCGGCCTTGTTTGGGAAAAGGTTAAGACAAGTCAAATTAATTTTATCATTTTATTGAGAAAAAAAGCAAGACTTTGGTAATTGAGAATAGTTTATTTCTGGTTTTGATTATCAATATTCTTTGAGATTTCAATAAACAATATGAACTACAACAATGCGTTAGTTTTAAAAGAAAACAATGGTCTGAATTTTTTATCCTTTATTATAAGCGAATAAAATTGTCCATTGAATTACGAATGGTCAGTTCTTTCTTAAAGAAACCACTGAAATCAAATTTGATTCTTTAGCCTATTATTTATAAGCGAATAAGACTGTGTATGGATAAATACGTTGACCAGTACATGTTGCAGTAAGTGTCTCTTCTGTCACAGTTTAGTTTGCACTGTCACGCTATGTGTGACGGACGGATACAATTTGTAGAAAAAGCCACTTGTACTCTATGCGCTTTCCAATATTTATTCATGTAGATGTACATTGTCTTGAGTCTTTTAGACACAGGTTGAAAACAAATGGCTTGCGAAACATCGAAGAAAAATGTACCCTGTAGTGGTTTAGATATTTAAACTGTACAGATTTTAGCTAAGTATGCCTATCTTTTACTGCGGTTTCACTTCCAGGCATAGGTTCCAGAAAAATCGCGGAAAGAAAGTTGTGTTCTGTAACATGATGTCACTTTAACCCTTTTCCAAACGGCAAATTTTTAGGGTTATAATCCACTTCCAAAACTGCCACAAATGACAAAATGGAAGTTATTAAAGATAGTTTGTGTAAAATATGGCATAGAAAATATTGAGACAAAAGGAGAAACTGCTGGTTATCAGCAGTTTCTTCTTTTGTTTCAATGTTTTCCACAGCAATCTTTAATTGGAACGTCAAAAGCAGGTCTTGTTTGAGAAAGGGTTAATACGAGTATACGTGTCTTACGTCATACAAAATCACGCACTTTCTGTTGTGTTATTCTTTTCAAACGTGACGGAGGAGATAATTTTCACGGGGGACAGACTCAATGTTTGAGACATCTAAAATGATTTTTTAATCTTTAAAAGAAATCGAAAAGATAATGATTTGGTCAGAAATTGCAATTTGTCATACCTCATGTATGTATTTTAATTTGAAAATGAAAAAAAGATAAAAACAAATTAGACTAAATACTCAAAATCACTTGACAAACGAGCATTATCTAATTGGGACAAAAAGCTTTGACGTTGTGACGGTGAATTTACGGGTGCGGATGATAGCTACACACTGCATGTTTTGAGGCATGAAATTCTGTGTTCACTCCGTATAATCATCATTATCATCTAGAGGGGGGGTCGGGGGGGGGTGTCCGATCCCCCCCCCTGGCATTGGCCGAAAAATAAATTTTGACTATATAAATTTAGTTAAATGTTACATATTTACTACATTTTAAACCATAATTTTGGCTTGGAACACCCCCCCCCCCCGGAAAAATATTTGGCTTGGACCCCCCTGGAAAAATATTCTGGATCCGCCCTTGGACTTTGATAACTTAAAAGTTATTTTTACTCAAATTTGTATATGTTTGAAAAATTGTGTTGCGCACTTCAAACTCAGACCCTTGAAATATATATTCAGAAAGAACACATTGAAAACACTTTTTATAAAGTAATTATACGCCGCCCATGGACATACAAAGTTTTACTCTGAAAATAGCAAAATTCGACATACGAGATTTTACATAATGATAATTCATCATCATCATCATCATCATCATCATCATCATCATCATCATCATCATCATCATCATCATCATCATCATCATCATCATCATCATCATCATCATCATCATCATCATCATCATCATCATCATCATCATCATCACCACCACCACCACCACCACCACCACCACCACCACCACCACCACCACCACCACCACCACCACCACCACCACCACCACCACCACCACCACCACCACCACCACCATCACCATCACCATCACCATCATCATCATCATCATCATCATCATCATCATCATCATCATCATCATCATCATCATCATCATCATCATCATCATCATCATCAGAAGAAGAAGAAGAAGAAGAAGAAGAAGAAGAAGAAGAAGAAGAAGAAGAAGAAGAAGAAGAAGAAGAAGAAGAAGAAGAAGAAGAAGAAGAAGAAGAAGAAGAAGAAGAAGAAGAAGAAGAAGAAGAAGAAGAAGAAGAAGAAGAAGAAGAAGAAGAAGAAGAAGAAGAAGAAGAAGAAGAAGAAGAAGAAGAAGAAGAAGAAGAAGAAGAGCTGTTTGGGTTACATCTTTAGAAACAAAGAGTCTATAAAACTATTAACTCCATAATACTAAAATTGTTCAGATTTCAACAAAATCATTTCCCTTGGGATTTCTTCAATTTCACAAAATAATTAATCACAAAAAGTGTAACACGAAACAGTCACGAACCAGATTGAAAATGAAAAAATGAGGCAACATAATTCAAGACATTTCTCATGAATCTTCCAAACTGTAACCTTCTACCAACAAGATTAAGATTTGACTTTCTAATTGGAAAAGACGAAGGAAACATTAAGGCAAAACGATGATAAGTATCTGCATAAAATTTGTCTCAACATTTTTTTGCCATATTGTAGGCCTACAAATGTCCTCTTTTTATCAACACCCATTTTCGTCTATAGCATTTTTCAATTTGTGATATCTTAAAGTTTGTCGTTTAGGAAAGGGTTAAGATTCGTGTGATTCAATCCTTTTAATTCCCCACCACATCATCAAATTATCCATTTAAGCCCCTCCGCCCCCCCCCCCCCTTGCCCCACCAAAAACAACAACATATTTTATAGGTAACGATAAATGACCAGGCCCCGGTTTCTCGAAAAAAACTTAAGTATATTCTCATGAGAACATGCTCAACTTCAAAGGGATACTCTCCAACGTTGAAGGGTATTCGATTCAAGTTCACGTGGATTTCGTGCGATTTGAGCATGGTGCTCAGATTTGAGCATGAGAACGAACTTAATTTTTTCGAGAAACCGGGGCCTGGTAGAGCATCTCTTGCTACTAGCTACATGTACCTGGTGCTATGCCAGGTCATTTATCGAGACCTATAGATACGATGCCAGTTGTTTTTTTTTTTTTTTTTTTTTTTTTTTTTATCTAACCCATCAAATCCTAGAGAAGAAAAACAAGAAAATACAGAAAATAATCCATATTAATTAACTTTATCATTTCGTCTGCTGCAGATTTCAATTCGGACTGGTCTAGAATTCTGCCGTTTTCTGTACTTTTACGTTTGAATACGAATGTTTCACCTGTCATAAATTATCACAAGTACGACAGATCAACAATAATAAAGTAAATTAACAAAAAATAGAGCTTCATTTGATAGAACTTTCAGTCATTTTTCATTAAGTCCACATTTATTAAGTCAAATTGGAAGCGCCGAGATCACCTCATACATTACGTAGATGCAGCATATGAGGAAACCCCGGGTTTCCGAGGATGTGAGAAAGTCCATTCGTAATAAATTCATGCGACGTCGGAATTATTCGGGCGACGTCGTAAACATACGGCGGTGGTACCGTCCGAATGTTTACGACGTCGCCCGTTAGCTTATGAGGTATCACGAAAAATTCTGACGTAACATGAATCTCAATAAGGATGGACTGCCATAAAAGAAGTTCATGTTTCAAGATCAATCTGTGATCATGTGCAGTCTAGTTGGAACCTGTGCCCCTATATAACATTCGTGACATGTTATGACGGATCTATTAAAGGATAACATGGGTCTTGGTGAGACTGTGCGTAGCCTATACACAGACAGGTGTGAATGGGCCTTGGTCCTTGATGTCATTAAGGTGTTCCACCCCTAGTGAGATTCGCAAGACGTCGGAATCTTTCGTGCAACGTCGTTAATATTCGTTACGTATCCGAATCTATTCGGGCGACGTCGAAAACATTCGGCGATGGAACGTTCCGCCGTCGATTGTTTAGACGTCGCACACATTGCGGCACTAAAATGTAACGTCAAACTAGCGAACGTCAATTCTAATCATTGCGTAACGTTAAAGTTTTTGCGTAGACGGTTGTGATGTGTTTTTAATGTTTACTCTCTTTACAAACTAAAATGGTGTATAAATAAAAGACCAAATTTTAGGAAATATCCCACTATTTCCGTCCATTGTCTTTTCTTAGCTTTAACGCCACTTTGATTCATTCTATTATTTGTCTGAAAAATGTGACAATTAGATGATTTTAAGTTAATTTTAAATGAAGCCACTCGAATAATGTCGACGTAGCGTGAATCTCATTAGGGATGAACTACCTTAAGGCCCCTTTCCATATCCTTGCTCAACCATCTAGTTAGGTCAGTTAATTAGCCAGCAGAACGAACTGACCTTTAGTGATAGCGTGTTATTACTGTTTTAGGATTGCTAAATTAGCCTTTCATAATCCTATATTTTCTATATTTGTTTAGTACTAATTAAGCACAAAAAAAAGCTTTGATATTTTATTCAACCGATTCCCAAATGACACAGAACTGGACTTTTCCGATTTGGATGCTGCTACAGACTGCAAAATGGATGTTGACAACAATAGGATTTGTGTAAAATATTGAGACACAGGAAGAACATGCTGATGATAAAAAAAATAATTCTGCGTGAACAAAATCATGTCCAGGAGAATTGTGCGACACAACATTTGAGATTATCCTGTTCATTGATTCTGAATAACCGATTTGAATTTTTTTTTGAAGAAGACAAGAAGGAAAAGGCTAGGTATTAGGTCGATCTTTGTTTCAAAACTACTTTTGATAAGAAAAAAGATATTGAAGACGTCAAGATCACGGCTTGCTAGAAAATGGTCAATAATCGTATTATAAAACTAGGTAAGTTGATTAGTTATCTTAACCCTTTCATGAACAGCAATAATTCCAAATAACTTTCTGTGGTAGGCCTACTTCTTTATCTTTTAACTTCATTTTTTTACGATACAAAAGAGAATCACACATACTACAACATAGGCCTTTATAATTATGAGTTCCATCGAACATATTTGACTTCATCATCCCATCCCGAATAGATATGATGTTTCTATTTTAACACGGAAATTAGGTTGTTATTATAGGACGGAAATAAGGTGCTCGCTTCACTGCGTTCTATCACGTTGTGTGAACAAGGAAAATTGTCTAGATACGATTTATTTGCCGAGATGTAGATCTATATAGACATATGGATCGACTACTGCAGTCTATTAACTACTGCGATGTTAATCTTGGAACAGCAAAATGGCTAAATGAGTGCGTTACATTCGTCCCGGATCGTCCGGGACCGTCCCGGAAATTGATATACTGTCCCGGCTTCCCGAATGTACGACAAATGTTCATTTTTACCCTTATTCTATTAAATATCACAACTTCAAACTTGATTACAAAGTAGGCTATTTTGAATAGTCGAATATTTAAAATGAAATAAAAAAAAAAACTCAAAACGTTTTGACAGGCATATTGGGCTTCGGAGAAATAAGTATTTTTTACATTGTGGTGTTTTGTTTTTCACACAAGTCGGTTGAATGTCATTTATAAATCGTCTGTATCGAAAATCAAACTTCATTGTGCACACGTTTGTATCTCACACAGATTATATACCACAGCTTTTCGTCCAAAATCTATAAAAGTTTCAGCTTTAATGAAACAATTACTGCTGTTACGAGATTTTTCTTAAGAAAACCGATGATAAGTCTCAGACAGGCGGAACTACATTTTCTGAAATCAAGACTGTACGCCTATATCATACATGTCATATTCAACACGTAGACTTTAAGATGTACCAACCTGACATTTTTCTCCGACATTTTCTCCGACAATAACATCAATAAAATCAATAGTGTCTGACCGGTGATATTTTCTCTTTCTGTAACTTTTTTTCTGATGTTAACGTCCCTAATAAGATGAGACATGGAAACATTGAGACAAAAGAGGAAAAAAATGTTGGTGATCAGTGCTTTTGTCTTTTGTCGCAATATGTTATGTAGTATAGGGCCTACAATTGTATTTGTATTCAAATTCCAAATTATATAAGACAAACGGTATTCAGCAACATTAAACCTGGAGCGGTAATCAAATTTCCGTCTGGAAAAAGGAAACAGAATACGAGGTTTATGAAGATTGGTTCCTTCTCAACATAGTCTTATAGAGATATTTGGTTTTTGTGCTTTTTATCGCCCTCGAAATCGTTACCAAAACGCGTGAATAACAATAATGTTCATACCCCACCAATCATTATACCAAACACTTCGCTCAATTTCGTCGACATCCGTTGCCACGGATGTCGCCGAAGTTGCACAAACTGTTTTATATCTAATGATGGACGGACTACCCTTTTGTCGTTATATGAAAGAGTTAACGTGTAGGCCTATTATAGTGACTGTCGTGTTATAAGACAGCCAGATTAATGCTGTCTGTCTGGTAATGCTATATAATCCCAAATTTACTGATCACGCTCCCTAGCTTTATTTGTTTGGAATACCATTGTTTACTAACCGTTTCCTAAACAATACATGTGATATTATGGCGCCTTTTTTAACAATATAAATTAGGGCCTACCTATACTATGAAAACAAACCATTTATCGAACTCCCAAAAAGTTTGCATACAATAATTCTAATATGATGTGAGACACTTGCAAGATTCAAACTAATGCATGTAAGATCGTATTGAGATTATGAACGCTATTTCCATTTTAACGTATGTGAAGCTTGTAAACATGTACCATATTATCGTGGCTGGAATGTAGTTGCGTTACTTAGCCTACCAGCAAGCTCTTAAAATATTGAGGGGAACGACGCATAAATTTGTGAATGTCAACTATAACAAAGTTGAATTTTGTCTGTGTGGTAATTGCTATAAAATCACGTTTCATCGTTATAAGTCGTGAAGACTGATTGTGTGGAAAAGAGCTACAGCTAAGATATGAACGATGAAACCTTAATCACGTGCTTGTTTTGTGAAGTAATTATCTGAAAGATATTGCTGTGCTTGGAACATGATATTTCATCATTAATTAACTCTTTCCCAAATGACGGTATTTTAGATCAGTCATAGATGGAAGCTGAAAATCATAATTGGTGCAAATTGTCATTGAATGTGTGTACGTATATCAAAGCACAGCAAATATTCAGAGAAAAGAAAAAAATGCTGGTTAATTTTCTCAAAATATTTTCAAAACCCTCCAACTACCAAATACGTCAAATAAGCACATACCGTTTCTGAAAGTGTTACGTACAAAATTGCGAGTCTAGTACATTAGTACTTCATTAGCCTTCGTAGAGTCTCTACATGAAAGGCATGTTAACCCTTTCCCAAACAATACCTGGTTTTGATGTCCCTACTAGATATAGATTGGGAAACATTGAGACAAAAGAAGAAACTGCTGATAACCAACAGTTTCTCATTTTGTCTCATTTTTGCCGTGATGTATTATAAACATTTTTTTCTTTAAAAGCATATTTTTTTCGTCAGAAGCAGCTTTCAAATGGGATCAATCTGAAATTTTGTCGTTTGGGTAAGGGTTAAATGACACGTAAACAACTAAAGTGAGACACAGCAGCGTGCAAACGGGATTAGGTACCTGGGCATCTTTAATGACGTAACAGAGCTTGACGTTGCATCAACGTGTATTTACGAAGCTTTCGTACAAAATATCCTGGTGATTGGTTCAAATTGTAACGAGTGCACATAAAATGCATTTTCGTGGGAACACAGACAACCGTTTTGTATGTGTTTTGTCTACATAACGAGTGTACAATTAGAGAGATACAATGTAAATGATGTCATTTGTGTAACAATTACGCCTAACGACGGCCCATTAGCCAGGAAATTGAAGATATTCTGAATTGGGATGTTAACCCGTTCCCAAACAAACTCTGTTTCTGACGTCGGTTATCAAGTTTGACACAGCTAATGAGAAACGAGACCATCAGATTAAGTCCATGAAATCAAATTAATGAAAGGAAGCGAAGTAGAATACATTGCTTCCTTTCAATACTTTGATTTCATGGATGCAGATGCAGAAAATACTTTCATGTACAGACAATACAGTCTCAATTTTATTAACTTTGTCTACGTAACGAGTGACAAATAAATGCGATGTTGAGGTCGTTTTTATAACAATTACCTATAACGATGGTACATTAGCAAGATAATTAAAGACATTTTAGAATTGGGATACTTTATTGGATAGAAGAAAATGCTTGTATCCTTTAAAATACGAAAACATTATAGACGTGTCTATAATGAAAGCTGTTGCAAACGATACTTGTATGTTTGTGGCTGACATTTTTTTATCGTCTGCCTGAAAACATAACTAAATAATCATAATGATAAAAGGGGAAATGTGGGTTATCAGCATTTTCTCTTTGTTTTCTTAATTTATCAATGGTTGATGCTAGACGAGTTATTGGTTTAGCGAAGCACATTTAGGAAATGCACAAATTGAATTTAATTAATTTGAATGCGTGTAATGTAGCAATGGATCAAAATTTCTTGAACAATGCGACGGAGAATTACTCAAGACTTTCCCCGTAAATTGTGTTTTCTATCCGTTTGTCAAATAACAAAAATGGACTGTTCCGAGTCGATTTCAAACTGTTGCATACCAAAACTTGAATTTTGATATAAATTGTGGTCAATACAGCATTAAAAGTATTGAGGTAATGATGAGAAAATGGTGATTTTCAGCATTGTTTTGCCTCAATGTTTTCCCGAGCAATTTCTTTTATGAATGTCAAAACCAGGCATTGTTTGGATTAGTGTTAATTTGCATCGGAACATTTTAAAATCCAAATTCAAACCTGCAAGAGTATAAATCATATTGACTCAACTTTAAACTTGATACTTGATTAAGGTAGTCTACCCCTAATGAGATCCGCACGACGTCGGAAGAATTCGGGCGCGATCGAAAACATTCGGCGGTGGAACCCCCACCGCCGAATTTGTACGACCACACCCGAATAGGTTCGGATACGTAATGACGCCGCTCGAAAAAAACCGATGTTAAATATATATGAATCTCAAAATGGCGACATTACGGGTATTCTATCTTAATAGGATTCATGTCGGTCTCAGATACCGCTAGAGCTCTCTTCCCAATACTGGGTCGTTCAGAAATAGAACCGTGCATTAAAGATTGAAATTTTTATCTTTAGGAACAGAAAAATGCACAGATTATGTACAAGCAGAAGATTCTTGTAGATAAATCATTAAAACATTGCTGGAAGTAACGAACGAAATCTGGTAATAAAGGCCTACAGCCTTGAGCTAATGTAAGAAAATACGCATAAAAGAGACTCCGTGGGGAAATAGTTGAACTATTGATTGAACATTGAAAGTCTTACATGTCTTCTTTGAATCGATAAGAAAAGAAGCGCACGTGTAATGCTTAAAATTTTCTTGCAGACCAACGCTTTCATACATCAGATCATTGTCGGGAAATTCGTTTATGAAAGCGTTAAAGCATCAGAATACCATTGCCTGGGGAAATGTTATAAACAATTTACATGGCCGATCAAAAACTTACAGCTCAAATTCGAGACCAGCTATACATAGCAATAAAAGTGGTTCCGTTGGAAAATGCTGAAAACCTCTGATTTAGGGGTACCTATAATTTTTTAATTGTTTCAAAACATCGAGTTTTAAGAGAAAATTACTGATGATCCACGCAATCTCCTCTGCTCCTGAAAGTTTCTATGGTAAAAAGCAAAGATTTATGAAAGTCTCTTTTATCTTATTGTTAGCGTTTGAAATGCTCTATTGGGGAAAGGATGAAATATTGGTTAAATATTAAAATTCTTACAAGAAATCCACGGCAGAATAAACTGTCGAGATCTACTTACACTTAACCCCTTTCCAAACAGCAAACATTTAAAAATATCTTCTTATATTCCACTTCTTATGCTTGCTCCGATCAGGCCATACTGGTCAATAATACACTGTACTATATTTACCTTTCCCAGACTACAAATTCATTGCTCAGACCCAATTCAAGGCAAACGCAGACAACAAGATAAATATTACCAAATGTGCTGAATTCATGTGGCCTTATATTAGCTGTCAAGTTGGACGATATTTCTACCAATCAATAAACAAGTAAAACAGAGTTCAAAGTAGCTACAATGGACACTAGATATATCTAGCTGATATTCTAAGAATAAACATTTGTAACTACAGCTTCAAACAAGCTGTAAATCAAGGTTTTAGAAAAAAAGGCGACAATCTAGACAGTTTGTATAGCTCGCGTGCAAGATCCATATTTGATTTTTGATCTACGAATCCCAAGACCTCCCTTACTGTCATTGTAAACAGATTTGCTATCAGACCATAAAGTAACTATAGATAGACAACGACCTGTGAATGATCAAAGATCAGCGAGTCTAAATTGATGGGGTAAGAGGGATTTCGAATGATAAACATTTGTGACTCGAACACGTATTCCTGTCATAAATCGACGAAGAACTTTCTGGAAACAGTTACTGAACTCACACAGCAACGCGGACAGCACGCAATACCTGTAATTATTTCACACCCTACATTAGTAAACCAATGAAATCGTCCCATTCGTACCACGTGAGTATACAATACCTAGAGCCGTATTGTACGCACGAGATAATTGCGTGCGTTACGGGATTCTCGATACTCCAAAGCGGCCAAATCGATATTTGTACGATGCACCGGTTGAACCCTCCAAATATGCATTGCACACATTTGAACCCTACAAATATCGATTGAACCGTACAAATATGGATTTTTCCCAAACCGAGGCTGCGATACAAAATATCCATATTCGCATCGAAGAGTAATCTCCCTTAGTAGAGTTCTTGTTTGCAAAAGCAAAATTGTGCATTAGAGTTGAATGTTTGTTTCAACATGATATTTTGAATTCACTGTCCTAAACAAGACAAAGCTTTGATTCTGTGATTGAAAAAAACACATTGGGAATACATTAAGGCAAAGGGAGATATGATTTCAAACATCACGAAAGAGATTATTTTCATTTCAAAACACCCTTTCCCAAACAAGACCTGGATTTGATATCCATTAAAAGGCTTGACAAAAAAGTTCGAAGAGAAAAGGAGATTTGCCGTTTATCAGCAATTTCTCCTTTTCTGTCAATGTTTTCATTTGTTGATTTACGCATGACACGATAGTTTATATGACAAATTTCATGTACATTTCACACTATTATATGACGGTCTATTCAATCTTTTGAAGCAAACATAAACCGATAAATATAGATTTAATGCCAGATGCCATGTATATTTCACAGTGTTAGAAATGTACATGTAGCCTACATTTTTTTCATGACATAGGCCTATGTTGTTTTTCTTCCTATTTATTTCACGTTGGAATTTTATTTAAAAGTAATTAGATCTAGATCTTAATTTTTATACAAAATTAATCTTTGTCATGTTTTTGGTGAAAAAAAAATGATGTGAAATAAAGAGGTCATTTAACATGTCTTTGTACAATACCGAATTCTATTGGATTCATACTTTGCAGAACAAGTCTATATTTAGACTCGCCTATCGGCTCGTCCAAATATAGCCTCGTTCTGCAAAGTATTCATCCAATAGAATTCAGTATTGTACAAAGACATGTTAAATAACCTCGTATTATTCACTTTTATTTCATACCCTACATTAGTAAACCAATGAAATCGTCCCATTCGTACCACGTGAGTATACAATACCTAGAGCCGTATTGTACACACGAGATAATTGCGTGAACGCACGGGATTCTCGATACTCCAAAGCGGCAAAATCGATATTTGTACGATGCACCGGTTGAACTGTCCAAATATGCATTGCACTCATTTGAACCCTACAAATATCGATTGAACCGTACAAATATGGATTTTTCCCAAATCGAGGCTGCCGTACAAAATATCCATATTCGCATCGAAGAGTAATCTCCCTTAGTAGAGATCTCGTCTGCAAAAGCAAAATTGTGCATTAGAGTTGAATGTTTGTTTCAACATGATATTTTGAATTCACTGTCCTAAACAAGACAACTTTGATTCTGTGATTAAAAAAAACACATTGGGAATACATTAAGGCAAAAGGAGAAAATGATTTTAAAAACACGAAAGAGATTTTCATTTCAAAACATTTATGAACTGTAGCGCATTTAATTTGCAGCAATGATACAAATCACACTTAACCCTTTCCCAAATAAGACCTGGATTTGATATCCATTATAAGGCTTGACAAAAAAGTTCTAGGAGAAAGGGAGATTTGCCGTTTATCAGCAATTTCTCCTTTTCTGTCAATGTTTTCATTGTTGATTTACGCATGGCATGATAGTTTATATGACAAATTTCATGTACATTTCATATGACGGTCTATTCAATCTTTTGAGACAAACATGAATCGATAAAAATAGATTAAATGTCAGATGCACTGTATATTTACAGTGTTAGAAATGTACATGTAGCCTACATTTTTTTCATGACATAGGCCTATGTTGTTTTTCTTCCTTTTTTATTTCACGTTGGAATTCTATTTAAAAGTAATTAGATCTAGATCTTAATTTTCATACAAAATTAATCTTTGTCATGTTTTGTTTGAAAAAAAAAAATGATGTGAAATAAAGAGGTCATTTAACATGTCTTTGTACAATACCGAATTCTATTGGATTCATACTTTGCAGAACAAGTCTATATTTAGACTCGCCTATCGGCTCGTCCAAATATAGCCTCGTTCTGCAAAGTATTCATCCAATAGAATTCAGTATTGTACAAAGACATGTTAAATAACCTCATATTATTCAGTGGAAAATAGGCGCTCCTCCCTATTTACGTGTATTGGAATATACCGTAACCTTTCGTCACGGCTCACGACTCGATGTCTATTTATACAGGAGAATATGAAAACAACTGTGTATGTAAGGTCATCATGATAAAACAAAATAAATATACTAGGGGAAAGAAGAAACGCAACAACTACTTTTTGTTATTTCTATTAATTCTTTTATGTTATTGAGTCAAAGTTGTTACTGATTTTTACAGGGAAGTGTATCTTGATATTGATCTCTGTGTTTACGTTAGAACCTATCTTACCTGTGAGATAACGTCAAAATAGACGTTTACACGTTTCTTACGTTCAAACCTTCAAATACCCAAACTTTGCATAAAACTCTTTTGATTTGTGTTGATGCACGTCGACTCGACAAAAGGCAATGATTATGGTTGGATTTAATTCCTCATATCATTTTGCAACTTATTCAAAGACGTCGTCCGTCAGCAATTGTGATGTTTACGAATGGAACATTTCAAACCGCAATTGTTGGTGACTTTGGAGTACATCGGTTGACAAAATATTGCTCGAGATAACTTCTTAGAATGAACGGAGCAACTGACGGTCGCCCGAAAAGCGGTCGTCAACGTCTAACGACACGACGTCAGGACAATAACGTTCGCTTATTTTACCTACGGAAAGGAATTATCTTATCGAGAAAAACTGTTTATTCTATTCATGGACAGTAGAGCAATCAAATTTCAGCCAGGATTCGTTAACGTAATATTGGATTGCGTTCAAGAACGCATTAAACATTGACGCCAAATCACTCTCATTTAAACGCATATTTAAGGCACGTGCAACATGTAACCTTGATGAAATTTTGACACTAGAAAGTCAAATGAGTAAGTTTTACTATGCACTGAAAAAAGTACTCGAAATAGTGTGATTTTGAGAAAGGCAAAACAAAACCTATGATCAAATTTATTTTTTTGTTGTGTTTCTTTTTTCCTTTAGTATATTAATTATCTTCCGATCAAAGGAAAAGCGTAGACTTACTGCATGCAGCATTGGTTGCATGTGAGTTTTAATTATATTGAAACGATGATTATATTTTGTTTATCAACAACGTGTAGTTCTAATCCGGACAGACACGACAGAGTTCAAACGAACAATTAATGGCACATATTTATAGAAATTGTGCATAACTCGCGTGCTAGATCCATATTTGTTTTTGATCTAGCATTCCCAAGCGCATCCTATAATCTGATTTTCTGTAAGATCGTAAAGTAACCACACGAGACGATAAAGATAATATAAATATAGTCGCTATAAACCACAGTAACTTTGCTAGCACAAAGAAGACAAAATAGTGAAAAGAAACAAATGCTACCGTTGGGTCAACGGAAAATAGCATCGCTTTTCTTGGAAAACCTCGTAGCTGTAGCTTAAAACAAGCTGCAGTTACGCGGTTTTCAAAAAACGACGATATTGAACATTTAGGCCTACGTGCATGTACCATCGACCTGTGACACTGCTTTTATATTTATTATGTATGAATATTTATTCGATTATTTACTAAATGAGGTAGCCATGCTTCAAATGAGGACACATTGTCGGTTTGAAGTCAAAACCTCGTAACTCCAGCTTTCAAGCTGTAGTAACGAGGTTTTGACCTCACACCGACGATGCTAGATGTATACATGTATTTTGTATTGATAGAGGGTTCCCAGACCTCCCTGGCTGTCAATATCACGTCGCTTTTCTTTGAAAACATCGTAACTGCAGCTTGTTTTAAACTGCAACTACGAAGTTTTCGATAAAAAGCATGGACATCCAACTGATTTTTTTTATAATAGGCCTACCACAAAGTGACTGCATGCATATAAGGCGAAAAATTCACTGTGCACCATTGGCTTTTCTGCCAATGCTTTTCAATGATAAATTTTGACAATGTTCTCTTTGTACTTGTAGCATTTACATGTACTTTATCCTCTGAATCTTATAGTTAGGGAAGGTGTCTTATATTAATATTGGTCGTTTTGCAAACGGTGAAATGACAGACATATCGCTGCTTTTCAGCTTGTCCTAAGCTGCAGCTACGTGTTTTTTGTTGAAAAGCGACGATAAAATTATTCTGGTCGTACATTCCATTTACATATCCGTGAACATTTCTTAGAATCTGTAACCTCGGTGTGATAAGTTGTCATCCTATTGAATAGGAAGTTCAGAGCAGTGGGAATTCTTTGATAAAAATCAAATGTGGAACTGACACGAACTTGCTATGTGAAATGGGAGACACTTTACAAAAAATCTATTTTTGAAATGTGAAAAAAGAAAAGGGAAATTAGGTAAAACATGGACGTCGCGCACGGTATTGCGACACTAAAATGTAACGTCAAACTAGCGAACGTCAATGGCGTAACGATAAGTTTTTGCGTATAGGGTTGTGTTGTGCTTTTAATGTTTACTCTCTATATAATCTAAACTGATTCATAAAGACAGGACCACGTTTTAAGAAATACTCCACTGTATCCATCTTTTGTCTTTCTATAGCTTTTCCGCCACTTTAATTCGTTCTTTTTTCACCTTAAATGCGCCAATTAGATAATTTCAGGATTACGTTAAATAAATAAAGTATACGTTTATACATTTTCTGTCCACAAGAAAAAAATTGAATATCTCTTATACGTTTCGTTATTTTGCGTCGAAATTTTGATATGATCAACAAGAAAAAAACGGTATTTCCACATTGAAATTAAATGTTTGTATGAATAAGAAAACTTGTATTTTTTTAAGTCTAAATGGTAAAAAATTAGAGTTTTTAACGACATGAAACAATTTCTGTCCACACGCATTTTATATAATAATTGTTTCGTTTACTATGCTAACTGATTTTCTTCCA
Organism: Fragum sueziense; assembly: GCA_963680895.1. NCBI lineage: Eukaryota > Metazoa > Mollusca > Bivalvia > Cardiida > Cardiidae > Fragum > Fragum sueziense. The sequence goes on along the minus strand of OY804601.1, from coordinate 4,442,710 downwards.
TATATTATAGAAATAGAGAAAAATGGTATTTTTTATATCAAGTTTGGTTGCATTAGAGTCATTATTTAACAAAATATTCAACAAAATTGTCATATTTTCTGCGACGTAATTCTAATTGTTACACTTCGATTTTTGGTAAATAAATTGGGCTAATTTGCGTAATCGACGTAGAAATTTTATTTCCGATCGGTAAAACATCCTACAGCATTTCCACTGTCACAAAATATATTTTTCCATGTGTTTGACGTTACTTAATCGCAGAATTGCTAATAAATATCCGTTACTCTTGAACATTTATGTTACATGTTACACGCGTTTTTTCGCCGAATTTACGAACAAAAATTCTTTCTAGCAAATATATACAAAATAAGAACTTGAAATGAGTATAACATTGAAAAATATCAAGGCCTTACGCTTATTTTGATATATAACAAAGTTGAGAGAACGAAAACGATTCCTACAATATTCAGTTATGAATCGCGGAGGGTAGCGTCTTTTGAATTTGATAAAAACATTTTTATTTCTTTTTTCCTTTAAAGTTTTGTACCATAATTAAAGAAGAGGTCATAACTATCTATCATAAGACTAGTATAGTATTCAATAATCGCCTCAAGTTCCTTCCAGCTTGAACTAGTCTCAAAGCTGTAAATGCGACATTTTAGATGTACATCAACGAAAATTGCGACGTCGCTGGATGTTAACCGTGCGATAAATAAAAAATAATTGAGCCAGGATCTGGAAAAACGTCCCATAAGGCTTTTGAGCCCAACATACGAGGGTTGTCCGGAAAGTTCGTGGACACAGGACAATATATAAAAATGAGAAAAGAAGAATATATCACACAAACATGATTTCATTAAACAATATCTTAGAAACAATATTTCAAAATGTGAACGAATTCCTTCTATTTTTAACAGAATTACATAGGTTTTTGTTAAGAAGGTTGAGGCACCCCGGAGCACGGCATGACGTTACGTCGTTCTAGCGATGAAGAAATGACTTTGCCGCAAAGACATGCGCTGCTTTGTTTTCTTCAGAGAGCAGTCTAGGCACCCATCGTGCACACAATCTTTTTATTTCCAAATATTCCGTATGGATTTTGTTAACAATTGTTTTTGACAATTCACAGTTTTGCCCGACATCTCAGATCATATTTTGCCTATCGTCATTCACGACGCCACTTCCCAAATTAACATTTCTCTCCGTTACAACACTCGGTCTTTCCGATCGCGAATGTACTGTTGTTTTCTCTAAAACGTTTGTACATTTTGCAAATGAGAGGACGTGACACACATGGGCTCATCGTAGAAGAATTAACTAATTCCCTGGTCTCTGCAGTCACTTTCCTAGTTCCACGCAAAATTTTACACTAGCGCGCTGCTCCACCCAAACGACCGACGTCGTCATTTTTGACAGATTTTCTTCCATATCAGACTTTTTTAAATTATCATCAAATGTCAAGATTTAAAGCGACAACATTGCAATCAAAACAATATTGTGTCGGAATGTGACTTCACGTTTTATACATTTATTATTCCGTTTCCCGCCAATTTCATACGTTAAGTCATATTTTAAAACACAGGCATGGGTAACCAAAAAGCTTAAATTTTGACGTGCTCCAGGTACCCATATGTAGGGTTGTTAAAGATCCTATTGCAAAATAATTGCATGTTGAAATTATTTCTATTTGGTGTAAAAGTAATTGATAGATGTTGAGCTTGCATGTGATATAGATTTTGTCAAGAAGAAAGTTTTGTAAAGCAAAATAAATTTGTGTGTCCACGAACTTTCAGGACAACCCTCGTAGATCCAGATCAGCCTGTGCATACGCACATTCTGATCAGGATCCATGTTGTTCTCCAATAGCTTCTTCAGGACCTGCAGTAACATAAAGAGAGCAGCATGAATGCATATTGGACTCCATTTGACAACAGGCTGATGTTCAAACTCAACGTTTAAAAAAGCTCGTAAAAGGGACGTTTTTCCAGATCCTGGTTCAATTTAATATTTGAAAAATATGAAAACATATTTACAATGCCAGTATTTCTTTCTTTCAATATAAGTTTTGTTAATATGCGATAAATAAAAGGGATTTATGGAGTATCGATTTTTTAAAATATAAACGCCGTTTTACAAAGTTAAGCAATAATTAACGTGACGTCTTGCCTACGTCTTTAGAACTCTTGTATTTTGCAGACTGAGATTGTGAGATAGTGAAAATAATATACCAGAAAGTCAGAAACATTGCTTGTTGAAAGTCTAAGTTATGTTCGGTCGCGATGAAAAGAAACATCTAACCTTTTCATTGATTATGATCAAAGAATTCCCACTGCTCGAAAGTTTCTGTTGGAAAAGATAACGACCAATAACATGGAATAAATTCATTCTAAGAACGTGTTCTAGGTAATAAATCTGAAACCACCACCGGATTTGACCTTGTATTTAAAATCTCGGTCTTCTTTTAAATTGTTACGTTACGTCTTTAAAACATTACCGGACGGTAAACTTTAACCCATTACCAAATGACAAAATTTTAGGGCGATCCAAATTATAAGATCCTGCAGACGACAGTTTGGTGTAAATGTAATTTTTTTTATTTTTAGGTCTTTTTAGATGGAAAACATTGTGGGAAATGAAGAAATTGATTGTCACAAGCAATTTCTTCATTTTCCACGATGATTTCCATGGCCAATATTTTGTGGGGAGTCAAAAGGAGTCACTGTGTGGTAATGGGTTAAGACCGGTTCAAATTCAAATGTGCGACAGACAACTTCATTTCTCAAAACAAGACTCGGATTTATTGGTCTTGTAGAGAGCTATTTTTAATAATTGAAGAAAAAAATAGAACGCTGACCAGATAACGGTGTTATGAACATAGAGAAACACGGACAAATAGACCGAGCGTTAGACTAGGCTACTCTAATCGTTGATTGCGTTTTACTACGAAACCTCGGAGTCTCAGTAAGATTACGTTATCCAATCATTGTAAGCGTCATAATAAATAAAAACATGATACAATGTACATTGGATGAAATCTCAAATTCAAGTCCTTTTCCAAGAATAAATCGACGCAATGATAGACATCATAATGCATAAGCGGGGAATAAGTAAACATCGCGGTTTACTCTTTGTCCATCGGTCAATCATGTTTGCCTATCACGAGGTAATCATTCAGAATCATTATTTACATGGATGGTCACACTTCCGAGAGAAAACGGAAAGATTAGATAATTCAAAGTCGGTGTTATAATTAGATTTTGACGACCACATTGTTTGTAATTGTATAAAAAGGGGACAGGGGTTGATTCCACTGGTTAACCCTTTCCCAAACGAAATTTTTTTAGGGTGGTCCACTTCAAAAACTGCCTCAAATGACAAAATGGATGTTATTAAAGATAGAATTTGTTTAAAATATGGCATAGAAAATATTGAGACAAAAGGAGAAACTGCTGGTTATCAGCAGTTTCTTCTTTTGTTTCAATGTTTTCCCAAGCCTTTTCTATCAGGGACGTCAAAACCAGTTCTTGTTTGGGAAAGACTTAATCGACGACATCTGATTGGAGGGTAGCCTAGCAACGAATGTTATGTCGAGAGGGAAAGAAAAAAATGAATCAGGGTCCTGAAAACCCATCATTAAAATCACCACTTTCTAGCCATACGAAATGCATCAAATTACACACACTTGTAAATACACTTCACATAAGTTGATTCTCCGTGCCGGATTTCAAGATTATGCTTTAAGAAGAAAATAATTTACAAATATTATTTTACTAGATATATTCATATACAAGGGAGTGTGTAAAATATTTCCATAAGTATGCTTTAATTCAAAATACTTAACCGTTCGAAATTCTTAATTTTTTTTATCTTAAATGTAGCACAGTTTAGGAATTACTTGCACTTTTCAAATTTCTCTACTGGCTGTTTAGTACTAAGTAGGGGTTGGATACGTTGAGGCTTTTGAGCCCAACATGGTTCCAGATCAGCCTGCGTATACACGCAGTCTGATCAGGAACCATGTTGCTCTAGATTAGCTTCTTCTTGACCTTAATGATATGGCTGCCTTAAATGTTATAAGAACCCTTTTTCCAGATCCGCGCTCAAATTAATCTTACTTTAAGTCAAATCCTCATTATTATTCTTACCAAAGAATTCCCACTGCTCACAACTTCCTGTTGAACAAGATAGCTGCTAGTCATACGGAACTAATTGATTCCTGGAAAATGTTCTTGGTAATAAATGTGGAGCCTTATTTAGAAACTCAGCTTCCTAATTCATGTTTCCCCAAAAAACAATTTACTTAGGCAGATATGATTTGAAAGCCAATACGCAATACAAATGACAAAAACCCGTTTCAAACCTATGCATTGACAGAAAATGCTGAAATACAACATTTGTTTTTCATTTTGTCTCCATGGTTTTAGACAGGTTTACAAAGCTGTCTCATGTAACAGTTATAGATCTATCAATGGTATTGGAATAGAATATTTTATTAACCCATTACCAAACGACAAAAAATAGGCTGGTCCAAATAGAAAGAATTTGCAGACGACAATTTTAAGTAAATGAAATTTAAATTTTTGTTGCATTTTTGGGTAGAAAACATTGTGGTAAATGAAGAAATTGCTTGTCACAAGCAATTTCTTCATTTTCCACGATGTTTTCCAAAGCCATTATCTTCCGAGGAGTCAAAAAGAGTCATTGTGTGGTAATGGGTAATAATGTCGAAACGTTCTATCGACCACGATTCTAGTCTCCAAACAACATAGCCTGACTGCTTTTTAGAAAGTACCTTGTGCAATGAAATTGAAAAGACGTCCGGGTTTGACTTCATCTAGAAAGCCAGTCTGATCTACGTTTACGATTCCTGTAACGAAATTTGGGTTTATGATTATAAAAGTCAACATTTTGACGATAATTGGAAACACCCATTTGAAATGCTGTGTTTAAATTATGTCTTTCTACATTTTCTTCTGTCAAAGTATCTATTTTGTAATTGCCCACTTCATACTGTACAATGTTATTGTTGCACATATGTTCTTTTGTATGTTTGTTCTTATAATTAAAAACCTTCATCTTAGAAGATATAAGGAATGGTACATTTATAAACATGGTAAAAAACCCTCGGTTATGTCCGGTCGAGATGAAAGAAAAGTCTATTTTCACGTCAACTCCACTCTTTATTTTATCTAAGAACTCCCGGAAGTTGTGACTTCCTATTGAACGTGATAACGACATGTCAGACTATACTAATTGATTCTAAGAAAATGTTCTTAGGTGTTAAGCTGGAGCGACGGTCGTGTTGACCTTTACAGTTATAAGATTAACCCTTTCCCAAACAAGACCTGGTTTTGACGTCCCTAATTGAATAGGCTTGGGAAAACATTGATACAAAAGAAGAAACTGCTGATAACCAGCAGTTTCTCCTTTTGTCTCAATATTTTCTATGCCATATTTTACACAAATTCTATCTTCAATAAACTCCATTTTGTCATTTGTGGCACTTTTTGAAGTGGATCACCCTAAAATTTTGACGTTTGGGAAAGAGTTAAGCTATTCCACAAACGACAATTTTTTAGAGTGTTCCAATTTGGAAGCTGGTGCAGACGACAAAATAAATGTTACTAAAGGTAAACTTTGTGAATAATACAGCAAAGAAAACCTTGAGACAAAAGGAGAAAATGCTGATTATCAGCACTTATTTTTTGCCTCAATGTTTTCCTAAACGGTTTCCTAATCCTATTCTACCAAGCCTTGTTTGGGAAAGGGTTAAGCCATTTTCTAAGTAACCAGTGAATTTGACAACACTATAAGGTTAACCCTTTCCCAAACGACAAAATTTTAGGGTGATCCAATTTGAAAGCTGCTGCAGACGACAAAAATTTATGATAATAAAGACATGATTTGTGTAAAATATGGAACAGAAAATATTGAGACAAAAGGAGAAACTGCTGGTTATCAGCAGTTTCTTCTTTTGTTTCAATGTTTTCCCATGCCTGTTCTAGTAGGGACGTCAAAACCAGGTCTTGTTTGGGAAAGGGTTAAGAAAGCATTGAGAAACGATTTCATAACACTATTTCCTGTGTTATTACGTAAATATTATTCAGTATTTATGAAATGTATCACATGTGTCATCTGCACCAGTTCTCAAATTGAAATAGTTTGAGAACATCGTCTGACATTGACTGGAATTATCCGGGTTCTGGTACAAATTACTCTCCAAAGCCGAGGTCTATTGATTAACCATCAAATATGACCTCTGCCGTTTTTGATACTCCAAGAGCCTAGTTGGTCGTCATAATCTTATTATAGCACATCATTTGAATTATCGAATCAAAATCATTCAGTTTTATCTTGCGTGATCATTACGTGTACATTACGTCGCTTCTATTTTTGGCTGAAGCCGGTAACATTTGAATTATCGAATCAAAATCATTCAGTTTTATCTTGTTTGATTACGTATGCATTACGTCGCTTCTATTTTTGGCTAAATCCGGTAATTTGCAGCGTCAGCCATTGAAAAGTTGTATCAGTTTATTCAAATCTTTTGTTGTGTATAGCCACCGATTGGATACCGAAATCCCGCCAAGGCCCCGAGATTAGACGTGAAATGACCCCGCGAGAACAGAGCATCATTCTATCATAATGGAATGAAGAGAGAATGTGCTCTGTTCTTAAGAGAGTAGGTACAAATAGGATGATCATGTCTCGTAGGATAATAAATATGTATATCGACGCTTTTCATCGCCTATGCTACACTTACGAGTATTTCGTTGAAAAGAAGCGATATGTGAAGCTGATGTCTTACATGCTTGCTAAAATTAAATACCTAACCCTTTTCCAAAAACGACAATAATAGACTGTTTCGATTTTAAAGCACGCTATGGTGTAGATGTTTTGCACATTTTACAAAACATTTATTTAAGGGCTATAATTAAAATTAATGTTCAATCCAAATTGCTAACAGGAGCCGTAAGAATCCTCTCACGATGTACATAAAATTAGTAATAAAGTCTTCGACACACTGGGTCTCAAGACTTTCAGAGCTTTGATAACTACTGGCTGTACATCAGCAAATATGGCAAAATAACACAATATATATTATTCAGAATATATTTTAAGGTTTAAATTCTATGTTTTCTATTGCGGTAAAACGCCAGGGAGTCTAGAACAGTTTGACATTATAAGATAGATCAAAGTTTTCCTGAAACATGTAACAGGAAAACATGGAATTACACGAAAAATAAATATGACAGTGTCCTGTCAAGCAAAATAGGACCGTCTCGCAATTTCAAGAAAAGATTTTGACCAAATTTCTCCTTATCTTGTATATATCATTTAGTCGCTTGTCGATATTACGTTTAGTAGAATTTAAAGACGCATTCTCCCTCAACGTATCTGATACTATTCTTTAAAGAAATAATGATAAAAAAAAAAAACTAATGTATTGTATCAAAATACGGGATTTTTTCTGTTTGCAAACTTTCGGCTTCGTCTATTTTCATATCGTTAATTGATAAAAGACATTTTCAGAAAGGATCCAATTCTCTGTGATCTAAATTCTATAAAATAGTGAACCTTTAATGGATATGAAAGACTATTTCCAAAACTGGATTCTGTATCTGCCATGCTGCGATAACTTGATTTGCTGCAACTAAACTATTCGTCAATTGTTGAAGGATACAACATTTTCTTTCCATCACGTTTGACGTGTTATGCGTGCTTTGTTTGCATTTTCGTCTTGGTTTATAATAGATCTACATATTCATGGGTCTGGAGGGAAACAAGATATTGACATATTGACGTGTTTAACTCTGTCCAAAACAATACCTGATTCTGACGTCGATATGAGAAAATGACTGGGAAACACGGAGACAAAAGAAGAAATTTTGATAAATGATACATGTATTTTTACACATATCTTTTTCGTGACATTTCGTAGGTATAAATTTTGTCGTCTGTAACAGTTTTCAAGCGAAAACCGGTCCTAAATTGGGATATTTGGTTAAGGGATGTGTGTGCGTGCTTGACAGAAGAGTAGAATTGCAGACATGCAAATACGTAAAATAAATGAATAGTAGTAACGAATAGTCTAAACCTTGTAATCTGCAACTGTCTCTTTCAGGACGGAGACTTCTTTAGTTTAACTGTTTTTTGTTTTTTTTTTTTTTTTTTTTTTTTTTTTGGGGGGGGGGGGGGGGGGGGTGAGGGGATGATTTTGGTTTTCAATGATAAACATTGAAACAGCAATAAAGAAAGGGTGGTTCAGGTTTACTTGCGACAACAGAAGGTATCGTAAAACGCCTTATTTGGCGACCAAATACGAATACGTTGATACGTTAACGAATACTAAACACGACGTCGATCCAAACGTCTCAAAGCTGAAATGCATATGACGTTAACGTGAGAAATCTTCTTGTATAACAGGCGCTGCACAAGGTCTATCAGACTTTGACCGATTGGCAAATGTTCCTGTAACTCTAACTCGTCAACCAAGATGCCTGATTGTGCAATGCAAGACATCAAAACGTCCGACGGCTAGTTTTGAAGTTTCCCGTAGTCGAAAATGGCTAATTTACGACCTTTAATATTCCGAATAGCTTACCTGTTTCAAACGACACTTGCAACAACAAGAGTTAACATAAAAATACTTATTTGGCCACCACAGTAACAGACTACTCGACACAAGGTCTATCCTAACATCACAAACCTAAAACGTGCATGACGTTGACATGAGGAATTATCAAGTGCTTTACAGGCGTTACACAAGGTCTATTTGAGCGTGTCCGATCGATAAACGCTTTCGGAACTTTAACGCGTCGATCAAGACACCGAATCGAAAAACAAAATACGTTAAACTGTCTGGCGACTTGTTTGAACATTCCTCGCATTCGAAAATGGCAATATCATGAGCTCCTGGTTTAGACATTAGCCTGGGTATCCTTCAATAAGAAAATCTTAAAATTCGTCAATGTCTATCCACTAACATATGCTACTGTGTAAAGACCAATTTCATCACGTGGTATACATAAACGAAGCGCACATAGAAAACATTACCAGTCACCGGAAATGGACATCTTGGCGCATATTTTTTATTTGACGTTATTGTTGGTCAAAGTGATTATAAATACGAGGGATGATCCGAAAGTAATGTCACAGTGCCTATAGTTTGGTTATTCGACGTATTCTTGAACAAATAAATACTTATCATTCAAGCTTACACTGTTGGAAACATGCTTTCCTGAATTATTTCAATTTTTTTTATATATTCGAGAAAATAAAATGCTAAAAAAGATCCACATCGTGCATGTGCACCGCACGCCATAGAGTATTCGTTTGAAGATTATTATTACTTTATGTTCTATCATTATATTAAAAGAAAACCGCTCCAATTAAGCTGATATCTAGATGACGCGATGTCGTGATATTGCTAAACCATTTTAGAGCGTTTCAATAAAATCTGTGCGTTATAACACTAAACAAATCTCATTCAATTCATCACTCGTAATCAGGAAAATGGCAGAATCGGATAAAAGCCCACAACGCGCAATTCTGCAATTTTGCTAAAGGCTTGGAAAAAAAACGATTGAAGCAACAGAAACAATAAATTCAACCTAAAAGAACGGATTGTTAATAGAAGTCTCGTCTACCAATGGTGCAAACGTTTTTGGGAGTGAGGACAAGTCCTTTGAAGATGAAAAATGAGCCGTAAGACATGTGGAGCAGCGGAATGACGCCAAAGTCCATGTGACATTTGCGCTATTTCCGCACCTTAAGCTGAATTTAAGAGGAATTCATCACGTCGACCTTAACAAACTGGGAACTAAATTTTTGATTCAAGGTATACATTCAAGACATTGCTGAACGAATGGTTTGTATATGCATTTATGAAGTGGGTCGAACGCCGCGAACGTTGCATTAAACACGAAGGACAATATTTTGAGAAGGAATATATTCATATTTGTGATATAAAGCGGAACTTTAAGAAAATGTGTGTACAAATTAAAATAATGTTAATCTAACGGCATGTAAAATTGCATGATGATACATTCATAAAATCACCGAAAACAACGTTTGTTGTGTTACTTTTGGATCATCCCTCGTATTATATATTTCACTAATATTGTAAAAGGCCTAAGGAAAATAACGACAAATTTCACTGGAGCGTTTCTTTTGGCAGTCACTATAGTCTATAGCATTATAATTACATGATTTTTTTGTCGACAACGACTTTCAATTCAGGAAAGCCATACAAATGCGATAAACAGCATTTCCGTCTAAAATCTTAATTAAGTCTACAATATAAAATATTGCCGCATTGTTTATGGTTAAGATTATAGACTTTATTGATTAGTCTACCAGCATCCCCAATTTTCTGACGTATCTATATATAGGACCTGCTTCCTTTTGAGACATAAACGTTTCCGTCTGCAAAACCTTTCACGTTGGACAGATCTAGAAACTATTTTTCTGGGAAGAGGTCAAATAATTTGGAAGGTATCCATACAGTAATCAGAGAAAATGGTTGCATTTGTGACCCGTCACGCTAAAAGGGACCTTATGGGTTTTGTGAAAAGTATCGACCCTAGTCAGTCTGCGCAGTCCGCGCAGCCAGACTAGGGCCGACACTTTTCACTTGTATGTAATTTTCTAAATCCGGAATGTTTTCCCTATCATACTATATGTTCATTTTCCGCATGCATGATCCAGTTGATCTGTAGTGAGTCTGACAAGTTTGTCAAAATTTGGATTTTTGGAGTTCGGATAAGGTCCCTTTTAGCGTGACGGGTCACATTTGTTCAACTACACAATCTGTACTAGGGTTCTCCGCAGATTAATATGAAGCTGTAGCGGCAAATATCGGTTAACCTTGAAATGCATAGTCTTTATGAAAATAATCTTGAATGAAAACATCACGGGAAAAGAAGAAATTGCTCATTTTGAGCAATTTCTTCTTTTCCCATGATGCTTTTATACAGAATTATTACATTTCATATCACAAGAATACACTAATTATCACTTTTTGACATGAGATGCTTAGAAATCCCCCATTTGGTGACCTTTTTGAAGGAATTAAGCTGTAGGGGTACTTTTGAAGAGCTCTGTAGTGGCATTGCCCTAATTTACATGAAGCTGTAGTGGGGCCGATACAGCTTATTGGGCTGGGAAGAACACTGTGTAGTTACGAGGTTTGTGAAGAAAGGCAAGAAAATGTCTCGGAGACTTTTATTCGTGGTTTGGCGCCACCGCCATACCCTGGAGTATTGTAGACTAGTTTTAGAGTTTTGATTTGATTAAGTCGTAAAGTCAGACATAAACATTTAATTTATTTTCTCTTGTCTTATTTCATAGAAAATAAATTGAGTTCGGAATATAATAAAACCCGAAATTCCCTTCATTCAGTGTAATTCACAAAATTAATTTCTAGATCTATAATTTGTAACTACGAATGGGTATTAAAAAGTTTAGAACCTCACACAGAAATAAACAAAATTTGAACTACTTTTCAATAAAGTCGCCCTCCTAACTCCGCACAATTATTACATCTAGTTTTCCAACTGACCATGCCCGATCTATAGAAATTAACGTATTGGAACCATAATCAGCCAAACAAAGAAAATTGTGTTTTTGTTCATTTATTTATTACTATGGTTGTTGCGTATGTGTTTTATTTCTTTCCTTTGTAGGGTCACCAAACCCAGTCAATGATTGTTGTTGAACTGGTTAAGTAAGAGCGGCCAACGTCGATTTAATCACTTGCTAAACAAGACCTGGCATTTGTACCACGTATAGAAAAGCATAGAGAAAACATTAAGGCTAATATAACCCACTTACTCTATGTTATGCGAAAATATTGAGACAAAAGAAGAATTTGACTCTGTCTAAAGTTTGCCCAGGAAATCGCCAGACAAGCAACAATGTTTTTATTGTTATACCATATTTTCGCGGTATTTATATTGTAACACCATCTCGCTGCTTTTCAACGAAAAAAATCGTAAATGCAGCTTGTTTTAAGTTGCAGTTACGAGTTTTTCGTTGAAAAACGGGGATATTCATATTTTGAGATATATCTATGTTAAAGTCCCTAATGTATTGATTCACATCGACCGCACATAAAATATCCCTACGTCTGTTTTTGTCATGTGAGAGAGAAATTCGTCGCGTTTTGACAGCGCAATATCTGACTTGATTAACCCTTTCCCAAACAGCAAAATTTTAGTGTGATCCATTCAAAAAACTGCCACAAATGACAAGATGAAAGTTAATAAAGATATAATTTGTGTAAAATATGGCATAGAAAATATTGAGACAAAAGGAGAAACTGCTGGTTATCAGCAGTTTCTTCTTTTGTTTCAATGTTTTCCCAAGCCTTTTCTATAAAGGACGTCAAAACCAGGTCTTGTTTGGGAAAGGGTTAATAAACAGGGAGAAATAAACTCCCTGTAGAACACCGCTAGTGTTGACGCTGCAAAACAGAATCCTTAAAGCTCACGATTATTGACCTAGCAGAGCAGCCCTAGCTATTAGCTAGGGCTGCTCTGCCAGATCGATTATCGGGACCTATACCAATGGTTTGTACAGCAGAGAAAATGACAACTCGACAAATCATCTATAGATTTGGCAGTTGCTTTTAGTTCAATATAGTTCAGAAAAATAAGAAGAAATTGCTTGTCAGAAGCAATTTCTTCATTTTCCATAATGTTTTCCAACGCTTTTTATCATTTGGCAGTCAAAAATAGCCAATGAGTGGGAATGGGTTAATAACATGTATCTCATTATATTCGACACGCAAATCTCATTTACAACTGTTATGGCGGAGGTTGCCTATTGCGTGTCACACGAACGTGTCCATCATATCACCTTGGTTTCACACTGCTTCATGGAATAACATCTCCTTTTTCATTAATTCTTTCTTGTATTTTCATTTCTATGACATTTACCAATAACGTTATCGTACACTTTAAGCAATCGCGCGAGAGTATTTAGATGGATGCTGGACCGACAAAATTTAGGTACGGACTAATGTGGACATATTATAATAGATTGGTCTTAAATGTCGTAAAGTTTCATTCCGTACCGGGTTCCTAAACATAAATTTTCAAAACAGAGTCTACAATTGTAACAGATAAACAGCTTTGATTGCGGTTCACTCAAGAAAAAAGGTATCTATAATTATTTATAAAATGACAAACTTACATTTTTTCTCAGTTACTCCGATTTTAACAAGGTCATCGTGGATTAATCTGAAAATAGAAATGGAAATTTTAATCGATATTCAATAGAGCTGGCCTTTGTAAAAAGGCCATTTGTACATGTGAGACTACCATAGATCTCAATCAGCCTTTGTATTTGCACAATCTGACCAGGATACCCGCTATTATCGATTAGTGTTCAACCTACTTTTTGGACCAATGAAATTGCAGTATATTTTAAAATTTCACCGCTATATTTTGCATGAACGAGCTGCCGGCTACTGTATGTGACGTCTATACATAGCCACGCCCCGTCACCAATGTTCGGGTAGCGAACACTAACTAATACATATATTCTCTATTGTCAGTAGCATTTTGGATCCATGATAAGACTTAGAATGAACAAAACCTTTAGATGTCGGCTGATCTTGAAACGTTATGATCGTCTCAAAGTTTGTAGGGGTCCTTTTTCCAGAATCTGACACAATTGTTTGTAACATGAACGTTGATCATCGACCAGTCACGATGAACTAGGACTGTACGTACTAGACATGTCATTTTGACCCTCGTTCTAAAACTGTGAAATTTCAGACCAGATAGATTCGAAAGGAGTTGCAGAAAAAGTAAAAGTTGTTGAGTTCTCTTAACTCGTCGACTACGAAAATAAGAACGGGTCTGTCGTTTGAGCAACTATGTCTGTGTTAAGTAGATGCATGAGTAAAATAAGATCACTTGGGCTTAATGTACATATAATATGAATGAGTTTTGCATCTGTTACAATCATATTGTCGCTTTTCAACGAAAACCTCGTAATTGTGCAGCTTGTTTTAAGCTGCAGATATGAGGTATTCGTTAAAAAGCTGCAAATGTATTCATTGTCTGTAGTGATTCATACAAAATACGTCACCAAAGAAGTTTAACTTATTTCTAGGGCGTAGGACAGATAATCAAGCATTTATCTACTATTATTGCTGTTCCTCGTCGAAAACTTCGTAAATGCTGGCGGAAACAATTAGCAGTTACGAAGCTTGCGATGAAATATAATTATATAAATTCTTTTCACTAACAATGTACTGTGTTCTCAAACAGATTTTGTCCCTTTTTACAAAAAGATTCCGATAAAAAATCAATTATGAATGAAGGGTAATAATGTCTTGCTTATATTTGTTTGTTCATGCCGGCTCAAGTATTTTAATTTGGTCCAGTACAAATTTGAATAAAGTGATTTTTATTTGATCGACCGGTTTATTTGTAATCAGCTGTGAGAAAATATGTCCTAAAACAAATCACGACGCCCCGTTGGTGCAAGAGCAAACATAATAGCCCGATTTGAGGACAACATAACCAATGTCCGATCAGGTTAGGGCAACGGTTTGGTTTATAAGAGTTTATGGAAAGGCCTCCTACTTTCAAATGTTCTGTTATTCATGCTCACGGTGGGGATTGTGCATGCTGGGATGGATAACGAATACGGACAAAATAATCTCGAATATTGTCAAATATTTTGCAATAACTCCTTTATTTCTTTGTCGATTTTCAAAAGTTCTGTTGCATGTACCCCGCCTTGAAAATCTCTTTTCTCGGATACATGGATTATTTGTGGTTTCCTTTTAATTTTTCCAAAAATTGATCCCAACTGACCAGAAAACGAAATGATAACGACTACGGCAAAATAAGCAAAGTTTCAGGTAGGAAATTGTGCAATAATTTTCTTATTTCTGTGTCAATTTTCAAGCTGTTTGTTGCATGTACCCCGCCTTACTGAACGCTTTCCTCAGGTGTATTATATTTAAAAACTCCCCATATTTTCCCAAAAATTGATCCCAACTGAGCTGAAAAACGATCAGATTTTTTGTCGTTTTTCTGGTCGGTTTGTATCACTTTTCGCAAAAAGTACAAAAAGGTTTCGTGTAAAGCATACATCGGAGGAAAGAGCTCAGTAAGGCGGGGTACATGCAATAAACCATTTTTGAATTGACGCAGAAATAAGGAAGTTATTGCAAAATGTTTTACCTGAAGCGAGGCAAATTTGTCCGTAGATTCCCATCCCAGCATGCACAATCCCCACCGTGATACTATACAACCGGTAATGTAGCCGTTTAGTTACGACGGCACCATTTAGTGTTTGAAATGATAACTTTTATTTTATCCTCTAGAAACTACCTATCAATGACCGGACGAAAACTTTTGAAACAAGTGGTTTACAAGAATGCTCATAAGGTGGACGCGAGAGCTTTTTGTAACAAATTTTCTGTTAAAATGTTATATATGTAGACTGATTCGCTAAATCATTTTTATTGCTTGAGTTTGTCCATTCTGGCATTTTTCAATAAGAAGTGCGTGTCCATCATGCTACAACAGGCTATACGAAAGATAGTCTGTTCACCTTTCCCAAAGCCGGACAATGGAATTGTTCCTTAACAGGGTAACTGACAATATGATTTCACTCAGAGCGTTAGCCCATTACCAAACGACAAAGTTTTAGACTTGTCCAAATTCAAAGATGTTGCAGACGACAATTTAAAGTGAATGAAATGTTACAATTTTTTGGTCTTTTTGGTGAGAATACATTGTGGGAAATGAAGAAATTGCTTGTCACAAGCAATTTCTTCATTTTCCACATTGTTTTCCAAAGCCATTTTCGCATGAGGAGTCAAAAGGAATCACTGTGTTGGAATGGGTTAACAACAATTAAAAAGACACGAAACCGAGTTTGCTATCATTCAAGGATAATAGATCGAATACGTCGAGAACATACCAAAGAGTCCTTTCATATTCATACAACTGTATGATAACATCATAAAAGCTTTATTTGTTACAATATTGTTCAATAACTTTGTTCCGCCAGTGCTATTGATAATATTTATTCACCTACGTGACTTGAACAATCACACTTAATGATTTGTTTGATGTTGTACCCATAGGGAAACACTCCACGTCACCACAAAATGGCGCTTACATTCATCGAGTAAGGCTTTTAGATTTTGACCCTTTCCCAAACGGCAAAATTTTAGGGACGTCAAAACCAGCTCTTGTTTGGGAAAGGGTTAAACTGCATCTTCACGAATGACGCCATAGAATAACGTGAGACTTTGACGCCAGCTTTTGAAATGAGGTTGTGTTATGACAACAGATAGATACAATATGTCGTATGTGTCGTTCTTTTTGTCTACGTCAACGTCATTATTATTAAAGGATGTATCTTTAAAATGCAATAGCAACAGAATACAACGGAGAATGGAAAAATCTTTCAAATGATATTAACTATTATAAGGCCTAACTTTGGTATTCAAAATCAGATCTTAATTATGTCGTTGGTACTCATAGGAATAGTCTCGAGGATACGATTCACCGCGTCATTAACCTGTGGTACTATACTGCAACAAACGGGAGTGACCGCTATATACATGCATTTGCTATGTAAATGGCGGTTTCTCCCGTTTGTCCTCATCTTCGCAAGCCAAGGGTGACATCTACGACGTAACGTCGTTTCTGTATTCTGAATACAAACGTAGGTGGGTTCAACCTTGGCTAGCGAAGATGGTTTGTCCTAAGAAGTACTATAATATTCTACACTACGTAAATGTTGAATGAGGCACCTTAATTATTGTGCAAAATTTCCCCATCATTCAAATTGTGTAATTCTGTTTTGTTTTAATTCTGATTAATTAATTCTTCGCGTGATGTACTGTTGGAATTTCTAGAAACTTTGAAATATCTGATCATTGAAATCGTCATTTGCATAACAACCTTTTCGCAAACAAAATGTTGATTTCAGTCATTTTCTCCTTTTTCTATACATGTACAAGTGCTGTGTTATTTTGTCCTGAAATGATGTATTATCCTTTTCAAAACAACAATAATTTACAATGCTCCTATTTGAAAGCTGCTGCAGAAAACAAACTGGAAGTTGATTTGGAAAAAAAATTGTGCGAAGTATAGCATGAAAAATATTGAGGCTAATGATCAGCATTTTCTCATTTTGTCCCAATGTTTTCTAAAACTTTAATCATTACGTACGCCAAAACCAGGTCTTGTTTGATAAAGGATAAATTCATCACAGTTACATTCCCTCGGATATTTACAGGTTCTGACAGAATATGGAAGGTACTAAAACCCATCAGTGAATTTCATAAATCATTGTTTGACAGCTCGACATGTCAATTGCATTGGGAATTGAAATTTTACATGTTACATTTGGCTCTTTAAGCAGACGACATAATTATTGATTTGTTGTCGGGGAAAAATAGTTACAGATAGGAAGATGTCTATTGGAATTTCAAATTTTACTTTCTGCACTGTAATTATCTACCAAACAAATCCATGAAATAAAAATCCTAAAGATTTGAAATTCCTAAAACCGACAAATATTGAAATATGCAAAAAAAAAAAAGACTTGTTTCAAAAATTTTAAGTACAGAAAGGAAATATTCTATCGTAATCACATTTTACTGGAACTATAATCGACTTTTATTCACTCAAGGTATTTCGTCTTCCTTTTTGAAAGGTAAGCACATTGCCTTTAAAATTAAGATTAGAAGCATACATTACAAAATCTCTCAAAAAACAACATTTTTAACAAATTCTTCATCGGATCCGTTGTCATCATAATACGAGTTTTCTCTGATGAAATTCGCTCTTTTGATATGTTGGTGTCCCTCATTTGAACGAGCGACATCAACATATCAAAAAGCGAATTTCGTCAGAGAAAACTCGGATTATTGTCATCAATGCCATCCCTCAACCAACAAAGCGAATTCAAAGGCTTCACAAACTGATTGTGAGGAACAACAAGATTTACTTGTAAATTAATATGCCTATATTTTTGTTAAAAACTAAATGATTGAAACGAATCAAGTAAGAAAATCGATGCCTTAGAAAAATAAGGTCGTAAGTGGTACTTACGGCCGTTTATGATGCGTGCATTTTTGGAAATAACATTTCAAGCTCTATAATATGGTGCAAATTTCATTTACATTTGAACTTGTTTTGCTGACCAATTAGGCTTTAGAATAAAATTCGTTAATGTTGAAGTAAAACTTTTTTTTGCAATTTTCTCAAAACTATGTTTGTTTGTTTGTTTGTTTTTTTTTGTTTTGTTTTTTTTTCACTTACGACCTTCTTATTCGAAGGCATCGAAATATCAGCGTATAAATAAGAACTGAATTTTGTGAAAAATCGTCGCTTTTCAACAAAACTTCGTAACTGCAGCTTGTTTAAAGATGCAGTTACGAAGTTTTTGTTGAAAAGCAGCGATACATGCATGTGCATGGCGGTTGAAAATGATAATAAAATACATCCAAACTTGCCTTTTACTATAAATTCCCAAACAAACAATACTCCAAACCAATGACAAACACACAACTTTCCACGAGAGTTTATTAAAATGGAGAATAAAATTAAAATCGACCCAAGTTTTATACTGGAAATCGATTTTCACTGCATTGCCGTTAAAGGCATTGGAATTTTGTACATGGATTGAATTTGGTACAATACTCGTACATTGTGTGTTTAACCCATTACCAAACAACAAAATTTTGGACCAGTCCAATTTTAAAGCTGCCGCAGACGACAAAATGCAAGTAAATCAATGTTGAATTTGTGTACATAATAGCTAAAAAAAATTGAGGCAAAAGGAGAAACTGCTGGTTATCAGCAGTTTCTTCTTTTGCCTCAATGTTTTCCTAGTCCTTTTCTATAAGGGACGTCAAAACCAGGTCTTGTTTGGGAAAGGGTTAACCCTTTTCTAAACAAATCCTGATTTTGACGATAAATATTGGATGTCAGTTGATAAGGTATGTCAAACCACTAACCTACCATAGATTCTGTACATAATCTACAGTCGGAACAAAAGGAATCTAAATACATCTTCAATAGTTATGCAGGAAACCTTTGATATAATTGTAAAAAATGTGTTGGAATAGTAAGATCGGTATTCTTTCCAAGCACTCTACAAAATGACAAAATGGATGTTGCAGACTTTTGTGAAGATATAGCTCGTATTAATCATAATAATGTAGGCTAATTCATCTATTAGTGTTCGTCCTAGTCTTTGGACCAACGAAATTGCAGTATATTTAAAAATTTCGGCGCTATGTTTCACTAAGTCAGATAGAGTCTGTATAGTAGATTCTACGCGACATAAACGTTCAAAAGGCACAGTTTATATCGCGTAGAATCTACTATACAGCCTCTATCTAATACATAGACAAAATACTTGTATAGCACCAGTCAATGTTTAAATCTTTTAAGTTTAATTACACAATGTAAAGAGACATTAAAACAATGGATGTTTTCTCAAATCGTATCTTTGTCTGAAAAAAAGCTTATTTTCCTGAGAAAATTCTGAAAAATTCAAGCCAAAGAATGGTGCCTTTCATGAGGAATGTATATTTTTTCTTAACGGTTTAAACTCATTACCACACAGTGACTCCTTTTGACTCCCCACAAGGAAATGGCTTTGGAAAACATTGTGGAAAATGAAGAAATTGCTTGTGACAAGCAATTTCTTCATTTACCACAATGTTTTCTATATACAAAGACCAAAAATTTCAAAATTTCATTCACTTGAAATTGTCGTCTGCATCATCTTTGAATTCGGACTAGTCTAAAGATTGGCCATTTGGTAATGGGTTAAAATTAAATTAATTGTGCTTTACCACAGCTCTCATGAAAATTTGTCATTTCCGTCCAAACTTTAAAAGCCTTTTATGGCTTATCAGCATCAATTTCAAAAAGGCTGATTTTATTTAAACGCTTAAGAACAACCAATCTTAGCATCAAAACATACTTTCAAAAAATCAAATTTTATAAATGAAAAGGGAATGAGATGTCTCTTTAACCCTTTCCCAAACAAGACCTGGTTTTTACATCCCTGGCGGGATAAGCTTGGGAAAACATTGAAACAAAAGAAGAAACTGCTGATAACCAGCAGTTTCTCCTTTTGTCTTAATATTTTCTATGCCATATTTTACACAAATCCTATCTTTGATAACATCCATTTTGTCATTTGCATCAAATTTTGAAGTGGATCACCCTATTTTTTTGTCGTTTGGAAATGGGTTAAACAACTAAACAGTACCTACGTACACGAGTTTAACCCATTACCAAACGACAACATTTTAGACTGGTCCAAATTCAAAGATGTTGCAGACGACAATTTCAAGTGAATACAATTCTATTTTTGTTGGCCTTTTTGGGTAGAAAACATTGTGGGAAATGAAGAAACTGCTTGTCGCAAGCAATTTCTTTATTGTCCACGATGTTTTCAATTGCAATTATTTTGTGGGGAATCAAAAAGAGTCATTGTGTGGTAATGGGTTAAAGGAGATACATGTACATTGAGAAGTGATAGTTATGATTAAATTGCTTAATAATTAAATGGAGTCATTTTCAAAGAAAAACTGGTTTGATAATACCTGCAATTCCGAAGGGTAATGCAATTTCAAATTAATGACAAGAGAAGCGAAGAGAAAAAGCTATTAAAGGCAAACTTTATTTCTTGATAAAAAAGCATTTAAAATTTTCCAGAGAATTCATTTAGAGGCGACTGTCTGCTTCGTCGAGATTACTCTGGAAACTAATCAAAATGCCAACGAGGTCGAGATATTGCATTTCTTTTAATTTTGCATTTCCGTATTAAGCCTTTCTTAAACAACAAATGAGTCAGGATCTGTAAAAACGTCCCTTAAGGCTTTTGAGCCCAACATAACTTAAAGGGCGACGGTAACAGATGGTCTAATTGCAAAAAATGAAATTTTTTGAAAAAATATGCAAAACTTTTGTGTTGACCACCTCGGGATGGTTAATAATATGCGATTCAGACAGAGAATGAGCCGAAATTACAAGACAGATATCTGAATTTAGGGAGAATCCAAGCCTAAATTCAACCCCATCACTGATGGGGTTAGAATTATTTTTAAATTGTTGCGCATGCGCATACAGCGCGGACCATGATTCAAACGAGATTCATACTTAAATTTCAATATGACGTCATCATGTATGTTGTGACGTCATTTAAGAAAGTCGCATGTCCTACTGCTTTGACCTACTTTCGACATCGCTTCATGAATTTGGTATCAAATTGCGAAAAAATGAGTCGTTGCTTCAATAGTTTCTCGTAATCATTTAATCAGGTCATATAAAGCTTAAAAAGTGTACATTTCGTTTGTATTTGACAATTTTTGGGTCCAAATCTGGGAAATAGTAGCTTTAAAGAGAGTAGCATGGATGCATATTGGACTCCATTTGACAACAGGCTGATCTTGAAACTCAGTTTTTAAAAATACTTTACGGGACGTTTTTCCGGATCCCGGCTCAAATGTATTTGTCGACCTTGTTCAAGAAAGCGTTACAAAGTATTGAGAGAAAAGAAGAAAGTGTCGATTGCCATCATTTTTTCCTTTCTCTCAATTTTTTCAATACTTTGACATACACATTTCTAGCACTTGATAACTTTGATGTTCCTGTCTATAAAAAACTTGAATTTCGAACAGTCTAGATTTTTATCCCAATCCAACATGATGACGCATTTTGACAACTCCTAAAATAATGGCTAAATGGAAAACATTGCGGAAAATGAAGAAATTGTTTGTGGCAAGCAATTTCTTCATTTTCCAAAATGTTTTCTACGTAAAAATACCCCAAAACGCAAAATTTCATTCACTTGAAATTGTCGTCTGCTTTATCTTTGAATTTGGACCTCCCTAAATTTTTGCCGTCTGGTCATAGGTTAAATTGCAAATTGGGGCAAAATGTGTAAACCTTGGCTCTTATCAAACAATGCCGTCAAAATTTTGTTGCTTTTTTTGTTTTCGTGTTTTTCTAATGTACTTAATTTCGCATAAAATAACAATTACGCTCACAATCAAATATTTGATAAAACCTGGATGACATAAAACAGCTTTTAATTCTAAAGTTAACGCTTTCCGAAACAAGATTTGATTTTGACGTCGATAATGCAAAAATGTTTTGGAAAACATTACAATAAAGGAGAAAGTGCTGACAATCAAAATTTTCTCCTTTTGTCTCAATATTCACTGTGCTATATTGTTTACATGAGTGCTTTCTTCGTAAACATCCGTTTACACTCTGCAATATCTTTATAAATTGGGCGAGTCTAGATAAATGGCGTTTCGGAAAGAGAAAGGACAGGTTTAATGTTTTAATTTGTCTGAGTCTGGATTTAAAGTATTCATTAGATGGCTCGATTCAAAATTTGCAATATTGCACAGAACATTTGCAAGATAGAACGGAGAAGATTTATACGAAGACGTAAAATGCCCCAAAAATGTATAACACGGCGGTTATTGTGCATCATGGGATGGATAATGACTACGGCCAAAATAGCATCGATTCTTGTAAGATATTTTGATTTTTATTTTCACAGGGTTTGTCGCGTGTACCCCACCTTATTCAGCACTTTCATAGGATGTATGACTTATTAGAAAACTTTTGGTACTTTTCCCAGAATATTATCCAAACCGACCAGAAAGCGAAATGATGACGGCAAAAATTAGCCCCGCTTCAGGTAGGAATGTTTGCAATAACGTTCTTAATTCTGCGTCAATTTTCAAGCGGTTTGTTGCATGTACCCCGTCTTACCGAGACCTTTCCTAAGATGTATCGGCTATATTAAGGTATACAGCCTATCAATAAAACAACACTTTCTAGACATACGAAATGCATCAAATTACACACACTTGTAAACACAATTCCCACAAGTTGATTCACCGTGCCGAATTTCAAGATTATGCTTCAAGAAGAAAGTGATTTACAAATATTATTTAACTCTATATTCATATGCAAGGGAGGTAATTTTGAACATTTTTGTCATTTTTCCCGTAAGTATGCATTAATTCAAAAGTCTAACCCGTACAAAATGCTAATGTTTGTATTGGGAATGGAAGTGTAACACAGTTTAGGAATTACTTGCGTTAATGATGGGTTGCATACCGTAACAAAGTTATTGTCATTTGCTGATTTTCATTCTTGATAAAAGCTGCTTATGGATTGGAAAAGGATGAAGCATAGTCTGAAATAAACCTACATCAAGATTCTGTAAATGTATTTTATATTCCTCGACTGTCAAGACTTATCCTTTCTCATCCTGATTGAGTAGAAAATATCACATGGTATTAACCCGGACAAACATTTTTGACTTTCCTAATTCAAAGAAGGTGCAGATAGCGATTGTATGTTTGGTTGGTTTTTTAATATAAAGTTTTCTATTATTAGATCTATCTCCTTTTAAGCTCGACTTTTCGAAGAAAATGAGAGCTTATACTGTCACCCGGGCGTCGGCGTTGGCGTCGGCGTTGGCGTCGGCGTCGGCGTTGGCGTCGGCATTGCAACAAAGGTTTAAGTTTTTTTTTTCAAACATCAATAACTTCCATACTATCAAAGGGATTCAACCCAAACTTGGGATACGTATTCACGGTCACACCCTCTACCTTACTACCAGGGCCCATGACCCTGGCTCCACTATATTTGGAGTTATGCCCCTCTATACTAAGCAACTTAGAAAGTCGAGCGCGCCTTCTTCGGACAGCTCTTGTTTTTAGATAATAGCACAAATAAAGTTAAACAAAAATCTTGCTTATCATCCTTTACTTATTTGTACGCAATGTTTTCAATTTATTTATTTTTGTAGCTTCATATTTCGAGCGTCGTCAAAACGATGGATAGGTTGTCGATATCCGGCTACAATTATGTAATAGATCAAGATAAGACTGATGCAAAGAATATCTAGCGATGGTATGGGATAAAGTGCGTTTGATGTAGGTCTATGTGAGACCAACGTGAACCCTACTCTCCAATGCCGAGGTCTATTGATTAAACCATCAAATATATTTGAGCCAGGATCTGGAAAAACGTCCCTTATAGCATTTGAGAACAACATGGTTCCAGGTCAGCTTGCGTATACACGCAGTCTGACCAGGAACCATATTGTTCTCCAATAGCTTCCTCGTGGTCTGTAGTAACCATGTAAGAGTAACATGGCTGCTGGCTAGACTGCATCTAGGCACAGATTGATCTTGAAACATGGCTGTCTTAAATGCTATAAGGGACGTTTTTCCAGATCCTGGCTCATTTCCATTCTATCGAAATGGAATGTAGAGATAATGTGCTCTGTTCTTAAGAGAGTACGTGAACGCAGATCAATCTGTACATACACGCAGTCTTATAACGGTCCATTGAACTGTGTTATACTTCCGTCGTTACTTATACCTGAAGGTGCTATGAGATAGCAGCATGGATTCTGATCAGAAATGTGAAGCGCCTTGGTATATTGGTAGGACGCTGGATTCGGGATCGAAAGGTCATGTGCTAAAATCCCGCCGGTGCTACGGGATTTTTTCTGAGCAAATAAGTTATCCCATGTTGCTCCTCTTCACCCAGATACAAATGGGTACACGGGAGAGTTGAAAGCCAACGTGCTGTCGCTACTAGAGGCGTCGATTGTAAACAGTCGACTTGAAACTAAATGATCTTGGAGTAAAGATGAAAATCGCTTAAATATGAACTTAGCAGTTCGTAAATGAGATTTTAAATAAACCTTGGCTTTACTTTTACACCGATGTGTGGGCTATTCTTATTTCATATTGCTTTCACTTATCAATTTTCCTTATACATGTACCAGCACATATACCATATCGTCGCTTTTGAAAAAAAATGTCGTAACTGAAGATTGTTTTCTACTGCAGAAACGTGGTTTCAGTACAAAAGCAACGATATACAAAACTCAAACCATTTACCGCCCGTTACCTCGAAAAAAAATACCCTACTGGTTTTAGCTGCAGGGTTTCTGTATTCCACCGACGCAAGCCTTTCAGTACAGATGAACGCACTTTGGAATTGAAAGATATATCAACGTTCCATATTTAGCTTTAATCCTTTCCCAAACAAGACCTGGTTTTGACGTCCCTAATTGAATAGGCTTGGGAAAATATTTAGGCAAAAGAAGAAACTGCTGATAACCAGCAGTTTCTCCTTTTGTCTCAATATTTTCTGTGCCATATTTTACACAAATCATGTCTTTATTATCATCATTTTTGCCTTCACCAGCAACTTTTAAATTAGATCACCCTAAAATTTTGTCGTAAATTGGAAAGGGTTTATCCTTTCTGAAATGGCACAATTCACGACCAGTCCAACTGAAAAAAGTTATAGTAGACGAAAACAGAGATGTTGATAAATAACGACTTTGTGTTCGATATAGTCTAGAATAGGAATTATTGAATTTAAAGAAGAAAATGCTACATATCAGCGTCTTCTTGGCTTGTCTCTATGTTCTCCAAACCTATTTCCTATAGGGTTATCGTTTAGAAAAGGTATAATCGGCTCTCCATATTTAGCTTCAGCGTTACAAGCCTGACTTAATTAACTGTCACGTAATATACGCACTACTCGTAATACTTATTGATGAACACTCTATCAGTCTGCGATCACCATCGATCGGGCAAAATTCTAGAACGAATAAAAGCGCCAGTTATTGGATGTCTTCAATTATCGTGAGGTAAAGCGCAAACCTAATATGCGATGCACACAATTATGCGTCTACTTTGAGGTAGTTTTAAAATACATAATGAAATTCACGTGGCGCCGATTAGGGCGACATCGTAAACATTCGACCCACGACTCATGGAAGGATAAATTTTGACGTTACCGACTGAGCTAACCGTACGCACCGTGGCAAGCTTTGGAAATCGCTAGGCATGGCATTATTCAAAACTAATCGAAATTAGGCTGGCTTTCTTTTTTCCTTTAAAGTGACATTTCACATTTATTTTGACATAAATTTTTACTTTTATTCTATCTGAAAGAGCATCTTTTCTTATAAAAATTCTGAATATTTTAAGCCAAAATATTGAACCGTTTATTAGAAACATATATTTTTGTGCTAAGATTAAACAAATTGTTGTGGACAACTGTTCATATTTATATAGAATTTGTCATTTCTGTCTCAACTTCAAAGGCGTATTTTTCGCTTATAAGTAACAACTTAAAAAAAACTGATAGCTTTTCTACCCATTAGATTAAACAATCTTTGCATCAAGACATACATTAAAAAATGAAATAACTGTGAAATGTCACTTTAAAGTCTACGAAAGTGAAAGTTTTATGTAAATCTGATACAGGACATCCCCCATTATGCAGCGTATAGAAGTCCCTCCTTACATTACACTTACAATAAGTGCATATTTCCGATTGTATGACGTCTTCTCATTCAAATACGAAACTGGAATAAAACCCCAGTATTTGAATTGCCTAATTTCATGTAAAGATGCATTCTCACCCATCTTTTAGGGGGGTGGGGGGTAGAGTCTATTTATCTTTAAAAATAACTACATATGATTTAAATATAGCCCTTTATTTTTTTGTGAGCCAAATTTTGACCTCGTCTGACATGTAGCGGCTTAGATTACGATGAAGATAAACATTTGAAATCGGTTTGTAACAATTCGTTAACGGGATTAAAATTTGAACTTATTTTCAGACAGTTACACGATGATCAATTTATTTCATTTTTCAGTATATTTATTAATTAATCTTATTTTATATGATCTTAAGTCTATAATAGGCCCAACATAATGCTAAATGCAACTTTAGAGGTTATTTTTAACAGGTCTGGGAATGACACTGGACCTTTAAACAACTTTAAGTACATACAGTTATATACAATACTTCGGACATCGAGAGCCGTCATTGTCTTTTTATCAGTCTGTATTATTGCGACATGTGCTGCAATGATGAATGTAAAAATTAATAAAGGTTGTATGAGAATGCTAAACCTATAAAATAGCATTCTAATGAAACACGTAGACATATGAAACGTGACGACAGGTCCCCGTATGTAATAAGTCTAGAGTTTATATTCCTTCAATAAAACAAGGACCCAAAGCGGCTTTTTAATTTGGTTTGAAGCAGAGAAGATGAAAAAAATGTCAGAAATTTGCTGATCTTTAAAATCTTTAAAAATCAGTTGATGAAAAAAGTTATTGACGATCAAGTAGAATATTACTTGGTCGTCAAAAAGTGTTTTAGCTGAATTTTTAATGCCTAGTAGGCCTGCGTCAAGCAAATTTCCGGCACATTACCACATTCTATGCTTTAACCCTTTCCCAAACAGCGCTCTCTTGCGGTGATCCGTTTCAAAAACTGCCACAGACAACAGAATGGATGTTACTAAACATAGTATTTATGCAAAATATAGCATAGAAAATATTGAGACAAAAGGAGAAACTGCTGTTTATCAAAAAACAGCAGTTTCTTCTTTTGTTTCAATATTTTCCAAATCCCTTTCTATTGGGGACATCAAAACCAGGTCTTGTTTGGGAAAAGGTTAAACATTTTCAAATAAGTCACGTAGTAACGAAATTATTGAAGATTTTCTGCAATTGTTATGCCACATGATTCCCCAACGTGAATCCAGTTGTTCTGGTTCATTTTAGGTAGGACAGCAAGTTGTGTCTTTTTGTCCATATTTACATGATCTGCCTATTTCAAGTTATCGGATAAGCCCCCACATTTGTTTAAGAATCGTTAAAATCGTTTCTCAAATTTCAAAAACAAGAGAGAAAAAAAAAAAAACAGTATGTAAATTGGATCGCGTTTCCCATCAAGGTTATTTTAACGAAGTCTGCATTCAACCAATAGCTTCCATGAAAGGTTAGATTCTTAATAAATCTTTAATAATGAGACGCTTAGACATGAACCACGTGCTGCCGACAACAACGTATCGTCGCTTTTTAACAAAAACCTAGTAACTATAGCTTGTATAGCCTTTAGTTACGAGGTTTGTAAAGAATATCATTGACATGTTACTGTAAATATATTGTACAATGTAGGTTTTGGCTAGAATCATATAGGGTCCGAAAAAAGTATGGCTTCGTGTAGCCTTATAGAATTAACCCTATCCCAAACAAGACCTGGTTTTGACATCCCTAATAGAACAAGCTTGGGAAAACATTGAAACAAAAGAAGAAACTGCTGATAACCAGCAGTTTCTCCTTTTGTCTCAATATTTTCTGTGCCATATTTTTCACAAATCATATCTTTGTTATCATCATTTTTGTCGTCTGCAGCAGCTTTCAAATTGGATCACCCTAAAATCTTGTCGTTTGGGAAAGGGTTAATACGGATAAAATTAAGCGGCCCATACACGATCAATATTATTGTCAATATTATTGTCAATATTATTGTCAATATTTGGTATTGACAATAATATTGACCGTGAATGGGCAATATTGAAGGATTGTCAATACTATTGACGAATATCTGCGATCGCTGAAATATTTTCTTCAATATTTTTATTGACGTTATGTAACCCATGGTTGATTGTTCTCTAAATTAATATTGTCAATAATATTGATCGTGTATGGGTGGCTAGAAAAATATTGTCAATATTATGACTCAATAATATTGACAATGATATTGATCGTGTATGGGCCGCTTTAGACTTTCAGAAATCGTCATTTTCTTTACAACTCAAAAAGTGTCGTAGGTGCTCATTTGAATTAATTAACCCTTTCCCAAACAAGACCTGGTTTTGACGTCCCTAATAGAAATAGCTTGAGAAAACATTTAGACAAAAGAAGAAACTGCTGATAACCAGCAGTTTCTCCTTATGTCTCAATATTTTCTGTGCCATATTTTACACAAATCCTATCTTTAATAACATCCATTTTGTCATTTCTGGCAGTTTTTGAAGTGGATCTCCCTAAAATTTTGTCGTTTTGGAAAGGGTTAAGACATAACAAAAGGATTCCCGTAACCGATTACCACACATATACTCTCTTTGACTCTCTACAGGATAATGGATTTGGAAAACATTGTGGAAAACGTAGAACTTGCTTGTGACAAGCAATTTCTTCATTTCCACCAATGTTTTCTACACAAAAATACAAAGGAAGATGTAAACGTTCATTCACTTGAAATTGTCGTCTGCAACATCTTTAGATTTGCCGTCTTGTAATGGGTAAAATGTCGAAAAAAATCATCTTGTCCATATATGCGACCATGTCTCGAAACAATTCCAGTGTCTCCTGTTAAAGAAGGGCTACATTTAAATAATGACTGGAACTAAAGGTTATATTCCTAATAAATCCTTATTAATGAGACCAGGAGACATGGTATACGTGACGACATAACAACCAACTTCATTATAGTCGTATGTGGGCTTGGCTAAAACCAGTCGTATACAAGAGCCGTCAGAGACGGACAATGCTCCCCGATTAAGGCATTGTCACAATGAATGTATGCCATGGAGAGCTAACATAAAGCTAACAAATGTTAATCCTCCTTTTTCAAAGACATATTTTTATGTGCAAATTTCAAATAGTTTATGGTCAAGTGCATCTGATTTGCTAGTCAAATATGAAATTTCACAAAATTCTGACTAGGAGAAATTAGAGAAAAAAACTGTATTTTACCTTAAAGGGCGACGGTAACAGATGGTCTAATTGCAAAAAATGAAATTTTTTGAAAAAATATGCAAAACTTTTGTGTTGACCACCTCGGGATGGTTAATAATATGCGATTCAGACAGAGAATGAGCCGAAATTACAAGACAGATAGCTGAATTTAGGGAGAATCCAAACCTAAATTCAACCCCGTCTCAGATGGGGTTAGAATTATTTTTAAATGGTTGCGCATGCGCATACAGCGCGGACCATGATTCAAACGAGATTCATACTTGAATTTCAATATGACGTCATCATGTATGTTTTGACGTCATTTAAGAAAGTCGCATGTCCTACTGTTTTAACCTACTTTCGACATCGCTTCATGAATTTGATATCAAATCGCGAAAAAATGAGTCGTTGCTTCAATAGTTTGTCGTAATCATTTAATAAGGTCATATAAAGCTTAAAAAGTGTACATTTCGTTTGTATTTGACAATTTTTGGGTCCAAATCTGGGAAATAGTAGCTTTAAGTCCCCTTTTCCCGTAACGAGGCCTCATATCCAAAAACCGGGAAAAGCGCATTATGTCATAGGGAGTTCACATGATTAGTTTCATTTGATTTGGCCCAAGGGTTGTAGAGGAATCGCTCCGGACGGACGAGCGGAATGACGGACGGACAGGACGGACGGACAGACAGACAAACAGACAGACAGACAAAGCGGCGACTATATGCTCTCCTTTCGGGAAGCATTATAAAATAGTCTTCGATGCCCCTATAATTATGTTAAGGGTACTAATTTATATCATCTCGAAGAAATTCGAAGAAAATATTAAACACCAACAAAGCCCCATATGTATAATTACGTTCGTACAGGTATTGGTTTCTATATCATACGGTGGATAACCCACGTGACTTTTGGGAAGCGTCCACACTGAAAAATCGCTCGATTCAAGGTATGTTTTGTTCAATTTCTCAGCCTACGGTGCACTTTATCTCGTCAAAATCCATAAACATACCTTGAATCGGACGATTTTACAGTGTAGACGCTTCCAAAAAGTCACTTGGGTTATCCACCGTGCATTATATAATTTACCTAGACACGAAAAACGTGGCGTAAGAACATAAGAACAACACTTTGTTATGTTGATTACTTCCAAATAGTTGTTTACCATTTCTTCCAAAGAAAAGATGGTTTAAAAAGAGTTCTAATAATTCTATTTCAAACACTATGCTGTGAGTACTAAATTTAGTTGTCATCTTTATTGATGACAATTATTTAATTTGAAAGGATGCGATTTTATATGTTAAACCGTTTTTCCAAACAAAACTAATTTCGACACTTCCGAAAATGTAAGCTACGTGTATATTGATAAAAAAAGAAGAAAATGCTAGTACTTTAAAAACATTGGGACAACTAAAGAAATTTTCGATAACGAACATTTCTCATCTTTCATATATTTTAACCCTATCAAAGAACATTTGCAGTTTGAGAGCACTGTATTTGGCACATCCAAATTTTTATCGTTTTGTAAATGGTCAAATACACTTGTATACATTGGGTATTGTTTATTTTCCATAAAGTATTGAGTGTGATGACTCTATTTCGGGCCTTGACAAACATATTGATATTCAATAAACACTGATAAACACCCAAGTTATTGTTGTCAATAGTTGACCATGATGAATTGATTCTGTTACATTAGTTATGGAGCGATACTTACTTAAACCTATTACTAAACGACAAAATTCTAGGGTGGCCCAATTTGAAAGCTGCTGCAGACGACAAAATCAATGTTGATAATGATAGGTTTTGTGTATGATATAGCTCAGAAAATATTGAGGCAAAAGGAGAAACTGCTGGTTATCAGCAGTTTCTTCTTTTGTCTCAATGTTTTCCCAAGCCTTTTCTAAACCAGGTCTTGTTTGGGAAAGGGTTAAGGCATTCCACACATAATTAGATACCAAACGCTTTGTGCATCTTCGTCACCATATAGGCCAATAGGCAACGGAGATTGACGGGATTTTCGGGATTTTTAAAGTCCGGACAGCCTCGTCAGTTTCCGTAAGCGTTTTCACGGAAAACGGCGACGTGGGAAGTGAATTTGCACAAAGTGTTTGGTATCAAATGATGGGTGGAACGCACACTCGTGCAATTTACATATTGATGTTTTTGCTTGCCACAGTGGTTTCTACCCAGACATGCCAAAAATGTAAAATTTTAATTCTTTGAAACCGTCGCCTACAACATGTTTTAACATGGACTAGTCTAAAATAATGCCGTTAACCCTTTCCCAAAACGACAGAAATTTAGGGTGGTTCAATTCAAAGGCTTCTCTAGACAACAAAATGGATGTTAATTAAAGTTGGATAAGTGTACAATAGAGTTCAGATAATAGTGAAGTAAAATGAGAAAGTGCTGGCTATCAGCACTTTCTTCTTTTGCCTCAATGTTTTCCCAAGCCTCACCTATTAGGGACGGCAAAACCAGGTCTTGTTTTGGAAGGGGTTAAACTGAACACTTGCTTTATATTTGGATTTCGAATTGTTCCTTTACACTTGATTTCTTTGTATGTGTAAACACGATTGTAAACAGGACCAATATCAATTAACAGCTCTTGAGTCGAAGTAAACATGTTAATACTTTGTTTAGGCTCTGTTTCCAGACATTTATGTCTAAATGATAAAGTTATTTTGTCTCTGTTTCCCAGACTGCTCCTGGCGTGTATTGTGACCACAAAGAACGTTGCTAAGAAGAAAACGGCATCTACAGAAATCTGATGGTCGGCTCAATAGATGAATTTACACTTTTCCACTTCCTTGGTTACCGTTACGCAATCCCGCGCATGCACAAGTCGCGTAAGTCAAAAAGAAAACGACAGTCAATATAAGATAGTAAATATTAAGAGCATTTATTTTAATACTTTGCCGTTTGGCATAAAACAAATGTACAACAGAAAAATTTAAAGTCTTGATTTTCAAATATCCTGTTAGATGTTCATTTATTTGAACTTGGAACTGTGTAGATCCAGTTAAAACTAGATAGGCTACTTTGCAGCTTGGGTTGGATTGATGATTGAAATGGCCGACAGTAATTCTGAAAATGAAATTACTACTAATAATAAATTATTTCTCTCTTTTATTCAATATTTTCTTAACGGAGAGTGATAAGGACTGTATTTTGCAGTTCATAATTTTGCCAAAAAGTTGCATAAAACTTGTTTTAAGATGTTCTCTTCTGTGGCGGATCCAGCACTTCTGTGACGGGGTTCGCGTTTTACAAAATGGACTGTTCGTTTTACAAGCATTACACATTTTTTTATTTAATTTCTGCATGAAAGTGAAATAATCAGGCTACAGAGGAAGTTTTACAAACCCAACGAACCCCCTATGCATCCGTCACTGCCCTTTTATTATTGTCAGCATTAGATTTCAAATCAAAGCAAGCCGATTTTTTGTCGTTTTGGAAAATGGTTAGGATGAGGTGCAATACTGCAAGATACGTTATCACTTGAATAGTTACACACATTTTATACTTAAAGATAGAAAAAAAATCCACAATTAAGATTTTACACTAGATCTTTTTTGTACAGAAATGATCAATTTTATTAAGCATAAGTCTCTTATAATTCTTTAAAGAATGATCAAGCACATGAACATTCACGCAATAATCTTGTAGGCCTACATGATATGTAAATGGTTGTATGTAATGTGCATGAATGAGACGGGAATATATTATAAACTACTAGATCTAATTTAATGATTAAAACTTTAACACAACAAAATGTTTTGTAATTGTAATTGTAACTTTTGATTATATCAGCTTTTGATAAGATTGTTAATTTTGACTTTAACTGTGATAAACTTAAGGATTAACCCATTACCTGTTGACAAAATATTATTTCTTTATAAAAAAAAAATGAAAGCAGGCTATTACGGCAATATTGAGACTTCTATGATTATTCTCTGTTCATTTGCTTATACAGAATATTTGGTGCCTATTTGATAAAGGTTGTCATGAAACAAAAATAAAAATGCTTTTGTATTGAATCCTTTCTCAGACAATAAATATATGTACATTTACACGGTTTTGACATCCATAACTTCAATCTCTATAAAATATTTTAAGAAAAGAAGGCAGTACTGAAAATTAGTTTTGTTGGCTAATTTGTTTTCTATGCTTTGAGAATTGATATTTTCTGTAATTGTTAATATTTTTGTCGGAAGCACTTCTCCAGACAGCAAAAAATCTCTAAGCTTGGGAAAGGGATAAAACCAACTTCTCAAGAATCTCAAATAAGAAAAGCCGTAACACTTTTAACAATTCTGAACAAAGATCTGGTTTTCCCCATTGAATATTCTTTCAGAAAACTTATTAGGAAAAGAATAAATGGCAGCATCAGCATTTTCACGTTTTCCATTATGGTCATTTATGCCACTACTTTCAGCTTTCTTCAATGCTAGTGATTTTATGGTCTGCAATGTTATCTTTTAATAACTTTAGACTGCCTGTCATTTGGAAAAGAGTAATGTATTGAAATTAGTCTGTTGAGAAGTTAAGAACACATTCGTTTGCTATATTTTGAATAAAACAATAAGATATAAATTCCTTTCTTTGAAGTACAATCTCTCATGTTTTCATTCTTAATGCTTTCACCAACCCCTGAGACAGTTTACCTTAATCAAACTAGAGCTAAGTATTCTATTCAAAATTTTACATTAACGTCATTTCGTAATAAAAACTTTTAAAAACGTTGAAAGGACGGGGGGAGAGAGAATAAAACCATGCATGATATTGGATTAAAACATGTAGAAAGAGCTAAACAGATAGTTCGATTTCGATAAATATCTTCCAAATTATTTTCTTTTTGACTTACGCGGGTTGCGCATGCGCGAAAATGTGGAATTGTGGGATATACTTCCTTGCCAACGAAAGGCGTTGTAAATTCATCTATACTGTTGGGTCTTGGGGGCATCTCCCAGATTTTTTTTTGAAATTTAATGTAGATGCTTATGAAATGTCTGAGTGCCAATTGATTGTGACCACAACTCGATGGCTCAGCGCAAAACAGTTGTAACTGCCTATATACATATAGGCAGTTACAACTGTTTCGCACAGAGCCATCAAACTGCTTTCAAGATTACAGTTGGCATATACCATAAAGAAGCTATAGTTCTAACTATTAGAGAAAACATGTTTCTTGACCAGTCTACGTGTATAACGCAGGCTGATCGTCCAATGTTAGTCTCTAATGTCATAAATATGCGCTTTAATCAAATCCCTGCGGAATTGCTTTAACCCTTTTCCAAACGACAAACTTTTATGGTGATCCAAATTCAATGATTCTGCAGACGACAATTTCCATCTCATGAAATTTAAAATGTGTTGGTCTTTTTTGGGATAAAAACATTGTGAGAAAAGAAGAAATTGCTTGTTACAGGCAATTTCTTCATTTTCCACAATGTTTTCAAAAGTCAATAATCTCATAGGGAGTCGAAAAGAGTCATTGCATGGTTATGGGTTAAGAACGTCATCTCACATTTATATTATCGTAATTATGGCTTTTGTTTTTATGTCATAGACTTCCATCTGTTATCTATAGCTTGATGTTCCAGACTTCCTGACCTAATTTTGTCCAAAAAGAACGTCTGTTGTATGGAGTACATTGTAAACAGGAAAGTGAAATGAGCCATAACTCACATTTCTGAATATACATGTTGCTAGTTCTAGCACCCCGGATGTTTTTATCTACTTTATTTGTTTCCTTTGCTACTTGTTTTTTGTTGTTGTTTGCTCGTTTTCCATGGCCATACACATATTTTTTAAGCCTTTTATATTGGGGACATCAAATCCATTTTTTTTGTTTGAGAAATGATTAAAGATACCATAGAACGCAAACAAACATAAAATAACCTGTGGCCCATATATAATCAAGTTTGTTTTCACATAATGATTTCCCATCCAAGCTGGTCGATCTTAAGGGGGAATGCTCCAGTTTTTCGGAACACTCGGTCATTACAATAGTAAATTAAATGTTTCGTACAAATATGTTTCGCTACCATATTTTCAATAATAAAACACATCATTACAATTTACCATTTTCGACGGTAAATGTGTATTTATTATGCGAAATTGATTCACTCAAGATGGAAATCGATTATTTAGAGCAAGACAGTCGTAAGTGTGTATGCAGTTACCACTGTTTTGCGTCATTTTATTCATGTGTAGCTGATAAAAATTGCTGTAGTTCACTAATAAGTGCGCTGACCTATACATTTTCTTTTTTAATTATTACCAGGACATGTTGCTTAATACAATGAGGCAGTTTTATCAAATTCTATTATGTAGAACCTGAAATATTTCCAAAAATATGCAAATTTTGACATAAAACACTCGAGCTTTGTTGATCTAACCGAACACGCGAGCATGCTGTTTTATACATTTATGCGTTTAAAATAGCACTTATTTGGGATTTTCTGCTCTTATTAAATGTAAGACGATAACGGCACAAACCGATTCGGTGAACGTTTGCTCGATATTTGCAAATCACTGAGCATACGATTAGTTAACGGTAGAATCGGCCTAGATTCAGAGGTCGGTAAACCGACGTGTTGTATGTACAATGGAGAAAGTGTAGTGGACTACCTTATTACTAATTATGAAAATTTTCACCTAATCGATAAATTTTGTGTTAATGATTTTTCAGAACACTCAAATCACGCCCACTTATCTTTTTCATTAAAAGCATTTAATAGGCTCCAAAATAGCCAACCAAAGCAACATACTGCTTATAAATGGAACAAAGAGTATAAAACAGATTTTATAAATGACCTACAGAAGGATATAGATCAGCTTTGTGCGAATATGAATGAGCAAATAACAAATAAAATGAACCCAGATTCTCTGGTAGAAGTTTTTACCAATTACCTCACAGAAAGGGGGAATAGATATTTCAAACGCAATTTCAAACAAAATAATAAAGCACTTTTTCAGGATTCTGATAATGACCATAAAAAGTGGTTCGACGATGAGTGCCGACAAAAGAAAGAGATCTACATCCATGCTATGACCAAGTATAACCTTGAGAGAAGCGCCGAAAATCGATACGACTTTCTTACAAAACGCAAAGATTATAAGACCCACTGTAAACGCGCAAAACGTAAATATAACATTGCACTTGCGAAACAATTAAATGACATGAAGCACAAAAAACCGAGAGAATTTTGGAACCTTTTCAAAAGTAAAAAATCTAATGAACAAGCTCCAATAGATATAAAGACCTTTTACGACCATTTCAAATTGTTAACATCGGATACGAACCATGAAGATATCACAGAATGTATTGAAACTTTATATGAACATGATTCTGCGAGAGATACAGATACGATATTCAGTGAACTAGATTCCCACATTTCCCGCGAAGAAACCAGGAAAGCTTGCAAGAATCTCAATAGAGATAAAGCTTGCGCTTTGGATAATGTGATCTATGAATATTTTATCGAAGGCATCGATGTATTAGAAACCCCGTTAGAACTCTTGTTTAATTACATTTTAAATAGCCAAGTTTAT
The DNA here is from genome assembly GCA_963680895.1 of Fragum sueziense. Classification (NCBI taxonomy): domain Eukaryota; kingdom Metazoa; phylum Mollusca; class Bivalvia; order Cardiida; family Cardiidae; genus Fragum; species Fragum sueziense. The sequence goes on along the minus strand of OY804601.1, from coordinate 4,405,542 downwards.
CCCAAAGCGTGGACAAGAGGGCTTATCGTTCCTGTGTTTAAAAAGGGGGATAATACAGACACAAATAATTACAGAGGGATAACCCTTATCAGCTGTTTCGGGAAATTATTTATGTCCATAATAAACGAGCGCCTTAAGAAATGGTCGACCGAAAACGACGTAATTACAGACGCACAATTTGGATTCAAGCCAAATTATAGCACCGTGGACGCAATATTTTTATTAAACGCATTCATTGAAAAACAATTTCAACAGAAAGAAAATTTATTTTGTTGTTTTGTCGACTTTAAAAAATGTTTCGACACAGTTTATAGAAACGGTTTATGGTACAAGCTTATACAACAGGGTATCAACGGAAAACTTCTAAATGTTTTTCGCTCAATGTATGATGAAATTAAAGTATGTGTAAAGCACATGAACGATGTGTCGGATCTCTTCTCATGTGATGTCGGGTTGTTGCAAGGGGAGATAAATTCGCCAATTTTATTCTCCTTGTTCATCAACGATATTGAAATGTTCTTAAATAACGATAACATTCAAGGATTCAGGTTTGGGGAATTAGTCATTTATCTCTTATTATTCGCAGATGACTCGGTTTTAATAGCAGACTCGGCCGAAGGGCTTCAGAATTTACTGAATAGTTTTGAAAAGTATTGCGAAAAGTGGAAACTCATTGTTAATACAGACAAAACGAAAATTATGATCTTCAAAAAAAGAGGAAGAATAAACGAAAATATCAGTTTCAAGTATTCTAGCAACGAACTAGAGATAGTGAATACGTTTAACTATCTAGGCGTAGTATTTTCAAGTTCCGGATCTTTCCTAAACGCAGCAAAAACGTTTGCTGATAAAGCGCTTCGATCAATGAATCGTCTGCTATCTATAACACGTGGTAAGGATATACCCGTTAACATACTTTTAACTCTCTTTGATTCCTTTGTGGGATCAACACTCCTCTATGCTTCTGAAGTATGGGGGTTTATTAGGTCAGACGTCGTTGAAAGAGTTCATAGAAAATTCTTGAAATTGTTAGTGAACGTAAAACAATCAACAAGCAATAGCGCTATTTATGCAGAATTTGGTAGATTTCCCCTTACAGTAAATATGAAATTAAGAATCGTAAAATATTATCTGAAACTATACAACCAGAAAAGCAAAAATTGCATTTTAACGTCGGTTATAAATAACATGAGAAACGAAATAGAAATAAACAATAACGTTCTTAATTGGGCCAATAAAGTAAGACAACTCTTACAGTCAAGTGGTTTTAACGATGTATGGTTATTTCCCGCTTCGGTTAATGAGAAGAAATTTATCCCGATACTGAAAAATAGGTTAATCGACTTATTCATTGGTGATTGTATCAATGACATTAACAATAAGTCATCCTTAACATTATATAAAAACCTAAAATTAAATTTTGAAAAATCGCAATATTTATCGAAATTATCCAATACAAAACATAGAAATACAATCGCAAAGATTAGACTCGCCTCTCATCAACTAAACATTGTAACCGGACAACATAGAAATATTGAAAGAAATGAAAGAAAATGTGAGGTATGCGATACCAACGATATAGAGGATGAATACCATTTTATCTTAATATGCCCCTTGTACAAAAGCATCAGAGATCAATTTATAGACCGTTACTACACATCGCACCCAAACATGATGAAATTGATAGAAATTATGAACTCAAGTAGCACGACGGTTTTGAATAGATTAGCAATTTATTGTGATAAAGCATTTGAAAAAAGAAAACAGACTATACAGGGATGATGATCGCAGAATACAGCATAATGATTACATATCGATGGGATTTCATATCCGAAATGTAATCTTGACGATACAAAACAAAATATTATTAATTTAAAATTCGCTTTACAGAAATAGATATATTTTTACTCAGTGTTATTTTACAATGTCCATGGTTCTAAAAGTTACAATTCCTTGATCATAAAAAACAGCACAACTAACCCTTTCCCAAAAAAGACGTTTTTAGATACACAAAAGTATTAGAGCTAGGGAAAATTACGAGGAAAGGGGAAAGTGCTGATTAACAGCATTTTATCCATTTCCTCCAATATTCCCACCTTATCACAGATACATCCTACTCTGTAATGCAAACTGATTTTGCCGTCTGCAAGTAAACACCTTTAAAATTAAAAAAAGTTTGGGAAAGGGTTAAGAGTTATATCAAATTATATTGAGTTACCTAGTTATTTGCAATTGCCATCCACGCTTCCGCAATACATCTTTCTTTCATGTTTGTTACATATTTCATTATTTGTATATATAAATGCATATTCATTATAATATTTTGTCATTGCCACATGTATGTAAATTATGTTTGTGTAGACGATGAACTGAGTGGTTCAAGTCTAATCAATTAAAATTTGTTCTTCTTCTTGTTCTTGTTCTTTAAATCCGTTTTCGATACTACACGATGATTATACAGCATTTTATTAGCATTTTAGTGACCTTGGATATGTGCAAGAAATTGTGCATTTTTTCGCCGTAGGGGTATGTGATACGAATGCCTATAAAATCAAACAAGATCGCTGACCATCCATTTTTATCTTATTTTTCAATTGGTAATAGCATGTAATTTCAACATACAAAATATAAGTAAATTCTATTATTGGGAAAAAAATAGGAAACTGGGGCATTCCCCTTAAGATCGTTGATATCAAATGGGTACCGATTCTTATTTCTGAATAAAGAAATGGCCAAACCACTGCATTCCTTTTTCTGTGTTTCCTACAGATTTTTTGTAGTAGTCGATTATTACCGATGCTTTGAATTGTATGTAAACAGGAACCCGAGCAAGGTCATAACTAAATATTTTCAGCAGAACAGGTTGTATCCAATAGGTTGTCTTAAAAATTGCATAACTAGTGAGTGCATAAGCTACATGTGCACACTATTCTTGTTCGATATATTTCGCTCATTCCTAGAGTACATGATATATAGAAAAAAATCAATAAAACAGAAACCATACTAATGCTATGGTCACACATAGCCGGGTGACGAACCGGTTTTAGTTCTCATAAACCGCACACGGTTTTGCTACGGAATTCAGGGGGTGATTTGCATACTCGACGGGTTGATACGGCAAGATAAGGTTTTTCAATGCGGAATTTAGAAAGCAAGGTGCGGGTTTGTAAGGGTTGATACGGGTCGACACGGGTTAGACTGAACATTATAAATATATGCAGCTGCGGGTCAATAAGGGTCGGTACGGATAAGGTACACGGGTCGACACGGGTGGACACGGAATATGACACTTCCGTGCACGGATATTGAAATCAACGTGGTGGCAAAATTATAAAAATCGCAGTCACACACAGCCGGTTTTCGACACGGGTCCACACGGAATTAAAAACCGTGTCGACCCGTTTCAACCCTTATTGACCCGTATCGTAACCCGTATCAATTCCGTGTGAATTTCGGGGCGATGATATGGTTTTATAAAATTTTTGGTCTTGTTCAAAAATCTGCACGGATTTCAATACCGTATCACCGCCCGCGTGGACCCGTGTCTCACCGTATTGACCCGCACGTACCCCTTCCAGATAGAAAAAAGCCGTATCTACCCTTTTCGTGTGTAGTATTGCCTTTATTATTATTATTATTATTATTATTATTATTATTATTATTATTATTATTATTATTATTATTATTATTATTATTATTATTTTTATTTTTATTATTATTATTATTATTATTATTATTATTATTATTATTATTATTATTATTATTATTATTATTATTATTCTCTCTTTTTATTTTTGACATCTTATTCTTATTTTTTGTTTTCAATGAAGAGTTGACGACTGTCGATGATATTTTGACCGAGATATATTTTTGTCAAGCGGCTACTAAAAGAGAAGCATTGATCCTGGCTATTTTTTGACGGTGATTTACAGCACATAAATCACTAAATACAATATGATATTAAGACGTTGATATGCCTGTGACGCGACGGTATGTTGTGGCAGACACCTTGCTGGTCAAGAAAACATTGATATAAGACTGTGCACCGAGCTAAAAATTGTCAAAATGTCGACGATTCCGCATTATCATTACCTCCGTCGGAATATTTCAAATCAAGCTATTTGTCAATCACTCACATAAAAGTGAGGCCTTTGCAGAAGCGTAGGTTATTTCTTTGTATCCGCGAGTAAGCAGTTGGTATGCACTTCGTCGAACGAGACCCGACAGGGAACACTATGCAACATATCGAATTAGGCTCTACGAGATGTCAACGACATAATTTCTGACAGGGTAAATGAGTCAAGACACGTCGACGATATTTAAAAAGCCGAGTAATCATCGACACTTTACCGACATCTTCAAACGGATCATACAAAAATACTGCTTTCGTCGGCAAAGTCGTCGATCAATCAACAATGTCTGTCCAACTAATCGACGAAAATTTTCCCAGTGTGACCAAATCCCGCCAATCATACAAAGATCGCTTAAATTACGTCGGCCGATGCGTCGATATATCGAATACGTATCTCGTCAATACTACCAAAACCGGCCCGCACCGTACCGCCGGCGTAATAGAGTGCGTATGGGACTCCATGCAGTTCACGTGCATTGTACCGCCAGACATGAGGTCATTATTTGGTACAAGAATGATGTACGCCATACGATAGGGGTAGATACGGGTTGAAAAGGGTCGATGCGGTATGAAGCGGGTTGCCGTACACGGAATTGAACATAGTCAAAGAATTTTCGCTACCGTATCGTTTTAACAAACCGCACACGGAATCTTAACGGGTGGCGATACGGGTCAATAGGGGTTGAAACGGGTCGACACGGGTCGACACGGTTGTAATTCCGTGTGGACCCGTATCGTAAAACCGGCTATGTGTGACCATAGCTTAAACCATAACTCATGTTTCAGAATAAACACGTATTTCTTTACAGTGTCCTGTCGGTGTGAGATCAAAACCTCGTAACTACAGCTTGAACAAGCTGGAGTTGCGTGGTTTTGGTATCCCACTTAAGATATCATAAATCAGGGGTTTCCCAGCTTATTATTCAGGACAACCGGATATCATTTGTTCTAACTTTCCTCGGATTTCTAGGGTCTTGAATCCATAAATTTTGGTCATGCTTCTTGCGAAGACGTCACAAGGTTTTTAACCCTTTCCCAAACAAGACCTGGTTTTGACGTCCCTAATAGAAAAGGCTTGGGAAAACATTGAAACAAAAGAAGAAACTGCTGATAACCAGCAGTTTCTACTTTCGTCTCAATATTTTCTGTGCCATATTTTACACAAATCCGATACTTAATAACATCTATTTTGTCATTTGTGGCAGTTTTTGATGCGGATCACCTTAAGATTTTGTCGTTTGGGAAAGGGTTAATCCTTTCCTAAACGGTATAATTTAAGTTGGTCTAATTTGAAATCTTTTTCGAAAACAGATATTGTAAATAAAAGTGAAATAAGTCTGTATTACAACAAAATATTACGACAAGAGACGTCTCAATGTGTTCTCAAGTCATCCCAATAAAGGACACGAAGCCCCGGCATTGCTTGTAAAATTTTTGCTTGTTTTGTGATATTCATATACGTGGGATATGATTCTAGACTTGGCGTCAGTCTGTTTCATAAATATCTAAGCATAAAAGATTTATTTGGATGATGCTTTTCGGTTTTGACATTCAAGGGATTAGACATCGTTGCAAGCTAAAAAAAAAACGTTTCTACAAAGGACACCAACCCCTGCCTCCGCGAAAATCTAGATTGGAACATTAAAGTAAAATTTCACGATTATTTTTACATAAATTTTACTTTTATTCTATCTGAAAGGGCATGTTTTCTTATGAAACTTCTGAAAATTTCAAGCCAAAATATTGAACCGTTTACGAGAAATATATATTTTTCTGCTAAAATTAAACAAATTGTTGTGGACAACAGTTCAGATTTATATAGAATTTGTCATTTCTGTCTCAACTATGAAGGCATATTTTTCGCTTATAAATAACAATATCAAATCAAAGTGCTGAGAGCACTGTAATTGGACGTCTCTGATTGATTGAGCGGGATTTTACATGAACGAAACATATTTTATTCATTCTTCAGTGTTTAATTCTATAAGATCGGTTTCGGACATACGAAATCGGCTTTATTACCAGAAAACCCTTCTCAGGCTTCAAATGATTTGATTGCCGTTTCAAGACAACTGATTTGTCTCTATGAATAATCACTATAAATTTGATTAACCAATTAAATTAAGGTCATGTGACTTTTGTCTTCTTGTTTCGGTTAACTATGAGTATTGTCGTCAGTTACACCTTTCGTTGATTTTATAAAGGACGATACAAAGCAATTTATTCAAAATGTAAGCCAACGCGCCACATAAATGAAAGCCGCGATAGCTCACTTGGCAGAGCACTCACCTTGTACTCTTTACACATGTCTATATCTGGAAGGCCCTAGGTTCGAATTCTACTCAGACATTGTTCTTTTTTATCATCTTCTTTTCGACTTTTATCTCCACCATCGTTAGGGATAAAACGACCGCAGTGATTTAGAATCGATCTAAACACAAATTCAACGACATAAAGTAATGAAACGCCGATCATTTACATACAATTCCGCTCAATCAATCAGAGACGTCTAAGTATAGTGCTCCAAGCACTTTGATTTTGATTTGTGTTTAGAGTAAAAAAAAAAAGAAAAGAAACACTGCAACAGTTTCCCCTGGTTGTGGTTACAAAACAAATTCAATACACACTTTTCCTGAAACTAAATACCAGATGAATTGGAGCACCTAACCATGGATTCCTCATACCAGTACTACCGCAACATCCTTACATCTACAGATGTGCGTACAAAGAAGAAATTGGGAACGTGCCGTCGGGAAAATGGCAGTGGAGTACAATACGCAATTTAAATCTTAATATCATTATCAACGAAAATTTGAGAATAGCAATGTCCATAACTGTACACATATTCATACGATCATCTATGTTCCATTGTCATTGTTGCAGACCCATTGCTTAATCTTCTTAGTACAATACACGTAAACGGTTCACTTAAACGTGTACTCTCTATTGCCGAGCTCTATTGATTAAACCATTAAATATGACCTCTGCAATTTTCGGTACGCCAACAGCCTATTTGGTCGTCATAATCTAATTATAGCACACCATTTGAATTATCGAATCAAAATCATTCAGTTTTATCTTGCATGATCATTACGTATACATTATGTCGCTTCTATTTTTGGCTGAAGCCGGTAATTTGAAGCGTCAGCCAATGAAAGCTTGTATCAGCTTTCTAAATTGTTTTGTTGTGCATCGCCAACGATTGGATACTGAAATCCCGCCAAGGCCCCGAGATTAGACGTGAAATGACCCCGCGAGAACAGAGCTCATTATATCGAAATGGAATGTAGAGACAATGTGCTCTGTTCATAAGAGAGTATTAAACGTGATGAATACAGATCGCTGTCACTCGATCATAGACTAGTAATAATCATTGTTGCCATGATCATTGATCAGTATGTAAATAGGTCATGATACTGTCGAATATCAGTGATACAGATGCTGGAGAAAAAAGATAAAACTCGTAAGAGCAACTATTTTTCTGAATAGGTGGATATCACTAGCGTCTCATCTGAGGCTGTTCAGATGGAACCCCGATTTGCCATCGAGTCGAACCCGAGTTGCGAAATGAACTCACTCCCTGAGAATCAATTTGAAAACCCTGTTTCCAAAATACGTCTCGTGGAAACCCCGTTCCTTTAAATATGTCAAAGACTTAAACAACAATGATCAAAGAAAAAGAATCGATCATACATAATACGTTCATTAAACTGAGTAATCATCCTAAAATGTCTGTTTTCAGTAAAGACATCAAGAAAAACAAACTTTTTAACAAACGTTATACAGAAAAAATAATCCGAACAGGTTTCGAACCAACGGCGTTCCAAATTTCATACTAAAAAAGGTTGCGAGGTTAATCCTTTCCCATTTGAGCTATCGCTGCTGATGATGATATAAGGCGTTTGTTTACTTTATAAACATAGTGTATGCATGTATCGCTTTCTAAAGATGTTACCCTTTACACAATATTACGATACGAAAGTCAAATCACTACAACAAAATGGTTAAATCGAAAAAAGATCGTAAAGTTGGTTAAGACGTGGCATGAATTGAATCGGCAAATGAATCTTATAGTGTTTGTTAGAGAACACATTGAAAGAAGGAAAAGATACGACAGTTTTCCTGTATGGTCGCAAAATCTGTTTTGAATTTTGGTCAACTGGCAATTGAGTCTGAGAAAGGGTTTTTTGGTAATGAAAACTCATTTCGCCTGTCGAGAAGTGGTTATAAGAATTGTACGTCCTTTCGGACGTCCAATTCAAAACCGATAGCGTTTCTACGCAATAGAATAAACAATCTTTGCATCAAGACATATTTGTAAACACTGAAATAAATTTGAAATGTCACTTTAAGGTATTCAACCAATCATTAGATACCATACACTTCGTGCAACTTCGGTGCCATCCGTGGTAACAAAAAAAAAAATGACGCATCTTGGTGCGCCTTATATGTAATGAAAAAGCCCTGATTGAGACAAATAGAAGAACAATGCCGATCTGTAGCATTTCTCCTTTTGACCCAATGGTTTCTCTGCTATAACACACACAATTTTTATTTTAAAAGACATAATATTGTATCGCGTTCAGAAACCTTCAAATTATCTACATAATTTGATAATAGGTTGCGAACGGGCCATGCTAGATAGGTTCAAGGTGGTCAAATTCGAACGCTTTTGGTAGCGATGAAATGGATGTTGAAAATCTGTTAATTATTCACAATATAGCACAGGAAATATAGAGGCAAAGGAAGAAAAATCTGATTAATCTGATTATCAGCATTTTATTCTTTTGTCTCAATTTTCCCCCATACGTTTTAATTTACAAGACGTCAAAACAAGGTTTGTTTTGGAAAAGGATTAAGCCGTTTCTTTGTAAAGTTGCATCCTCGTACCATTTCGCTCAATGATAAAATATACATATATCAACTCTTGTACGGATTCCCTGTAAAAGTGAATCAAAGAAAAAGATCTACAGTTACAAAGGATGGGTAAATTCCAGATGGAAATGCTGCATTATAAAAGGAGACAGTAATGCTATATTATACGTCCACAAGTTCCCTTCATAAAAAATCCCAAAGGGCAATATTTCGGACTATTTCAATTTGAAAGCTGATGCAAACGACAAAGTGGGTGTTTATTTATGTACAATATTGGACAGTACGTAATTTTATTGTGAAAATGATGGTTTTAAGGACTTTCTCCTAGTTTTAATTCTATGTTTGCCTGACATATTCTTTTAGAAACGAAGAATTCATGACTTATTTGGAAAAGAATCAAAGGCCGTAAATCTGCACTATGTTTTAGTTATAAATCCATTTGTCATCATTGTATGTGACTTGTCTTCAGAATCAAAATTTAAAAAAAAGCTCTGTAAAATACTCAATAGGCTAAGAGACAAATTAGCCTACATTTTGTGCTTTAAAATAGAACAATTTTGTCGTTTAGGATAGGGTAAAATAAATGTTGCGACTAGAATTATGAGAACTAGCCCGCAGTCTCTTATCCACAAAATGATACAAAATTGGTTTCTAAAATAGGTATAATGGTAGGCAGGGATGTTCTGCAATTACATATTGTCTTTCCTAATTACAATCTATGAAATCAGAACTTTCATATTTCAACCAATTCCCACAAAATGACTATTATGACTCCCCACAAGATAATGACATTGCAAAAAAAATGTGGAAAATGAAGAAATCGTTTGTGACAAGCGATTTATATATTTCCCAGAATATTTCTACTTAAAAAAGAAAGGGACTAAATATTATTATAGTTTTATTCGCTTGAAATTGACGTCTGTTTGTCCTTTGATTTTTTTATACCAGTCTTTGATTTTGCTGTTCCGAAAAAGTTTTAAGAAATACCAAAAGAAACCAGGCTGTTTCATGACTTTAAGAAATAGGTCTACAATTTAGAATATCTGAAATTTAAGCTAAGTTTAATTTGAAATGAATTGTAGGTTAATAATCTGTTTTGAGTCAAAAGGAAAAAATGTTTGGACGTTGTGGGAAAAGGATAGGTGGAAACATCTCATCATCGGGAATTCATTCTTTTTTCTAACAATGTTTCCTAAATTTGTTTTTATCATTGACATCAAAATCAAGTCTTCGTTTCAAGGTTTTAACCATGTGAATAACGAATTTTGCTTCTCTATGCAGCCAACTCTCTCTGCACTTTACCATTATCTGCATACCACACAACATCTTCCGGTCCTCCTCACTATAAATAGTTCTATCAAAAGCAAAGATTAATGAGGCAACAGTCATTCGAATATTCAATATGTAAGTCTGAAGTTATACATGTAGATATTGAATTGTGTGACTGAAAATGAAACATTCAATTGATCATGTCTCTAAGAGAAGAAAAGACCGATGTAGTTATTTGCCTCATCATGGTTCAAAGATCAGTCCAATGGCCGTCCTTGTAAATGGGTAAATCAAGTTTACTGAACTATGAAATATGTTATTCAAAGCTATAAATAGTTAATTCACAAAAAACGATAGATATTCATGAAGGTTGTGCTAAAAATAGATACAACAACTCCAGCATGGAATCAAAGTATTCAAGGTATTACAATAGATAATCAAAGTACCTAATCAACGTACTCTACTTCTGGACAGGCCTACTTTATTTACAAATTTGCTTCCCAACAGTACTTTCGTTTTTCTTCTTCTTCTTTTAACCTCGACGCACAGAAACAAAGAAGACATTTCGCATCACGTAGAAATCGTTTTCGTTTATTTATGAGTTTATGTAGATCGCGGATATCAACTTGGAATGGCAGACATCTTTACTATTCAAATAAGCCAATCTATATACAGTCTTAATAAGGCACAGTCTATAATGATACAGTTTTGATCAAAACAGTCTCTGATAGATCAGCAGTGTTTTTTTCTGTCTTCTCCGGGAAAAACTCTTGAAGCTGGGAAATTGTCCATAGAGACATTCAGGACAAATATGGATCTATATCAAACTGGTCGGACGCACGGACCAGTCAGGATCCATATTCTTTTTCTTACATAATAATGAAATTACATAGCTTGTAATCGTATACATCTGTACCCGATTCCCACACAGTATCGGCTTTTGACGCACTTTAAGCAAACTGTATGAGAAAACATTGTGGAAAATGAAGAAATTGCTTGTGAAATTGCTTCATCATTTTCCACAATGTTTTCAAACCCAAATTGTAAAGCTGTTTTTTTTTCTCGAATTTCTTTAACTTGATTTGTTCCTCTTCAACACATTTCAAATTGGAACAGCCCATTTTCCCCGTTCGGTTGTGTGTCAATATTCAAATAAGTCAATCTGTATATGTTGTGCCAAATCTTGGAACAGACCATTTACGAAATAGCGTTTGCATTGTCGTAACTTTTGAAACTTTGGAGGAGAGCAGTTAAATATATGGGTGTACGCGCATTTACGTAAATGATACAAAATGAGCACAACGTTAATATTATCCAGACCGTTTATGAAATTGCGTTACCAATGTCGTAACAGTTGAATTTTGGGTGAGCAAGTAAATAATATAAATAGTATCAGCGGTTATGTAAATATTCAGGATAACAGAAATTGGCACAACATTAATAATATGCAGTCTATTATAATACGGTTTTAAAAATTGGCTACATGTATGGTTGATCAGCAACTTTCTTTTTCAGTTTCTATGTGGAAATGTCATTTTTTTTATCAAACCAAACTAAAGTTGTTACGTGCCGTGTAGAAGCTGTTAGAGAACAATGTGTTTTTTATCAGACTGTGTGAAAAAGGAGGCTGACTGGTCTGGAATTATGTTATCGTAAATGACACATACCATTATTCCGGATCGCGAATAAATTGTTCCCCACAAGAGGACTAAAATACATGGCTAACCTTTTGTTAATGAAGCATTTAAAGACAGACCAAGAAATTCAATCATTTAAAGCTGACGCCTTCCGCATATAAATCAGGATAATTTGAAGCCTGCTTCGCCAACAGATTTACTGATTAGTGCACAAGGGAAACTTAACCATTTTTTTTTCATTCAAACTATTCATCAAACACACTCCGATTTAAGCCTTGGCACCCTCTATAATATGGATAGCGAATCAGTATTTTCCCAAATATTTAGTCAAACTCGTCCCTTCAAAAAACTGTAAAAGGAACACATGCTAGTCTGTTTAATTTTTGAGTATACATGTACATGTGCCTGGTTAAACCTTTTCCAATCAAGATTAAAACGTCGTGAACAGAGAGAAAGCATGTTAGATCTTGGGTCAAAAGGATACTTTTTTTTATCTTTTTTGCGCTATAATCAAGACGTAAACTTTGTCTGCGGTGTTTTCTGCAGTAGCATTTGAATCGGGCCGGTCTAAAATTATGTCGAAAAGTGGTAATAATCACCAGTATTTCACCTTTACAATGAATATTTGTATGCCAAATGATTTTCTGCTGGGTCTGTTTCAATGGGTTCGGTGATCATAGTGAGGGCTAAATGAAGCTCTACTGTAAAACAACCACACTAAAGTGTGTCAGTGAGGACAGTCAACCATAAGAATATCGCTGATTTTCAACGAAAACCTCTTAATTGCAGCTTAGAAAAAGCTGCAGTTACGAGGTTTTCGTTGGAAAGCGACAATATGTATACGCTATATGACGCAAACAAACACCATCGGGAATTGACAATCTGAGATTCTATTTCTGAACGCATGTCTTGTAGACACATGGGAATGGTTGATTTTTAATCTAGTATTGTACTTTTCCATTTTTTTACAGCAGCACTTTTTCCTAAAATCCTGCCTTTTTACGAATAAAAGACGAACAAAAGACAAAATAAAAGGGAGGAAAACAAAACACACACACACACTTTAATTATCACAGATTTTGTATGATGCTCCAAGTACATTTTTCTGTGCGTATATATTTATATACGTACAGAAAAATGTAGTTGGAGTATTATGCTTTAGCGATCGTTTTGTTATATGTACGACTTTGCATCTGGGTCACGTTGGTGATCGAATTTTGTAATATTAGGTATCTGGAAAGTGATAAACAAATGCGGAGGTACCTGTAGATCTACATTCATGTATTTATCATAATTATGACATGACGAATGGCAAATACTTAATCACACCTTATGTCCACAGTTTCCACAATGTTTTCCACCTAGAAAATACAATAAAAAGAAGCCAACTACCTGCAATTTAGACTTGTCAAAACATCATCGTATGTTACATGGTTAAATCTCAAACAATCCGAGTAGTGTGTTACAGAGAGGACAGTCAAGCATTGGTGTAGTATGCCGTAAACAAACACCATCGGGAATATTGACAATCGATGTATTATTTCTGAACGCATGTCTGGTACATTCAGCGGAATTGTATGGGGTTTTGAGACTTATTTTAGTTATACTCTTTACCTCTACAATTCCTGCTGTTGACATCACTTTTTGCTTCGAACTTTTCCTGTTAATAATAAGCAGAGCAACAGATACGATGGGATATCAAAAAGTTTTGAGCCTAAGGTATTTTACCAGCCAGATAGTATGGTACTTTACATCTTTATGTCCATCAATATTTCAAATACATATGACATACCCTACCCCAAAATATTGGCAAAATGACACTACTGAGAACATGGTAATGATAAGGTTTCTAGTCCTGGAGGCTAAACCTGTCACGTAAATTAAAGAGCGATTATCTGTGGTTTGTTGCGAGTCCCCTCCTTCGGGTGAAGGAACTCTAGAGATGCAGAGGTATTTAAAAAGACAAAAATGATGTAATGACCGCTACTTTGGAAAGCTGGTTAGAGTACCGTTGACGTCTATTGATCAGGTATCAATGATTGGAAAACTAGATAGAACAGCACTGAGGAGTTGGAAGAAGTCAATGTTGAAAAATAAACCATTTAAATCTAAATAGCAGGAATCTGGTTCTTTCTACGCGAGGCTCAAAATTGTTTCCTATCCACTCGAATGGATAAATGTATTCTTAATTTGTAATCCAAACCCTATGTTGTGTAACTCATTTAAATACTCTCGATGACACGATTCAAATGAGTACCCACACTATTTGGTTTGATGAACAATAAATAAATTTTGCATTTTGAAAAGTGTTTATACACTCTTATCTGTTGCTCTAAATAGGGTACCTCAAAACCATACATTACTGGGAAACACCAAGTAATCAAGAGCAATCACAGCAAAGTATGTTATATAGGACAATGCACTATTGGCTCTATGATATAAACAAGCAATACAGGAAATTAACAATAGAGGCATTATTTAAAGAAACGTCTTTTTTCGGTTTTCGGTTGCTTATGTAGTTTTTACGTATATTTTACTATTTCCACAAACGTATTTTACATACAAAAAATGCTACAGAATGCAAAGTAAAAGGGAGAAACAAAAATATATATTGATCGACAAAATTTCATTCTACTTTGAAAACATTTTCTATACACTAATATAGAATGCTTCTGTATTGATCGTTCATTTTGTGGTCTATATATTTTTGAATTTGGATCACTTTGGTCTATATATGTTGTCTTGGAAATGTTGATGTATTCCTCCCATCATTAGATACAAAACATTTCCATGAATTTTCGCCAACAATATCGCCGTCTACTGTGACGAAGAGAATTGACGAGAGTATCCGGATATCCCCGCTAGTCTCCGTTACCACGAATGACACCGACGTTGAACGAAGTGTTTGGTATCTAACGATGAACAGAATACCATAAAATTTGTTTGTCCATCATATTATTACGATTTGAAAAAGAAAGTTGATTCTGGAATGTATTTACCTCACTGTCCTTAAATCACAAAGTCTAAAACAATCGGAGTTCAAGAGAACATTCGACTATTGGTAATATGAGGTAAACAAATACCATCGGATATCTACAATCGAGATAGTATTTTCTGATTATTGTATACATATGAATATTCTCGGTAGAAAAATTATCAAACAAGATAGAAAATCAGAATTTCATCGTATGATTATACGTTAATATACAAAACCTGTAATGATAATCCTGAAAATTCTTCGAATCGTTATAAAACAGATTAAGTTAAAGTACTCCATTGTTTTTATCAAGATATAAGTTTACACTCTACATAACGATGATTTCCCATGGAACTAGAATAATTATGAACAAAAAAGACTCATTAGCAGGGGTGAAATGGCGGGGGAAGCGTACACCCATAAAAACTAGTTTGAAGTCAATCTTTCTACTAATTGTTATCTTTACAGGAATTAGTTTGTCAGGAGTTCTTCCTATACCGGTATATTGTTATGTGCTGCAACGTGGTATTTCCCTTTTTAGGCACGACGGCATTGAGGATTATTAACGTACAGAAAAACGGCAAAAGATACACGAAAGGATGTCGAACATCTCGTTTAATGACATTAATTCAGAATTCAAACCAGTCTCCTCTAAAAAGGAGGGTACAGTTTTTGTTCAGAAGTAAAGCCACATTTGTCAATTCCCTATATCGTTTGATGACGTCATCCTATCGCTAGTTGATTGTCCTCTGTCACAGAAACAGGTTTATCTGTGATTGTTTTAGAGGAAAAATTCTGTCCCTTCTTCTACTGAGAATAGTCGTGGCTTTCCTTTGGGCTTAAACTGTATTTTGTGATAAAACATTATTTTGAGTTTGGAAAATTTCAATCATTTGATTAAAAAAAAAAGACATAAACATTCAAGCGACGTTGAAGTTTTTTTAAAAGACAGAAAACGTATAAAAAAGACGAAGGAATAAGAAAACGACAGAAAAACAATTAGTAGAAAAGAGACCACAAACGATTTTTTATGAGGGTAAACTTCCCCCGCTATTTCATCGCTACTAATGAGTTTTTGTTAATCCTATATCTTTCGCTGCCAATGTCGCCAAAAAGCGACCCATAGGAAGACTGCCAATGTCGCCAAAAAGCGACCCATACGAAGACTGCCAATGTCGCCGATCGGCGACTTTCGAACAATAGCTCAAAGAGGTCATTCA
The DNA here is from genome assembly GCA_963680895.1 of Fragum sueziense. NCBI lineage: Eukaryota > Metazoa > Mollusca > Bivalvia > Cardiida > Cardiidae > Fragum > Fragum sueziense. Next base: position 4,389,432 of record OY804601.1, on the reverse strand, counting down.
AGGTCAAGGGCAAGGTCATCTGATCAAACTGCCTGATAAAAAGTATTCTATTTGGCAAGACAATTTATGTGCAATGATTCCTGAAAGTTTCGCTTAATATTATCAAACAAGGATTCTTTTTACTATTCTATAAACTGATAAACCCTCTTATGAATTTTCCAAAATTTGGCACTGGAAATAGGACAATTCCAGGAAATTTCTCAGCGAAAGACAAACGACACATTTCTTGACAGACTCAGTCCAAAAAAGACCTGTTTTTTACGTCTCTAATAGAATAGACATGGAAAAACACTGAACTAAAAGGAGAAAATGCTGAAAATCAGCATCTCCTCCCTTTACCTCAATGTTTTCTTTGCCTTGTTCTACACATATGATGTCTTTATTTATAACCACTTTGTTGTCTGCAGAAATTTTCAAATTGGATCACCTCATATCTCTCTCATCTGGGTAATGGTTAAAGGTGGTGTTGACGAAAACAAAATATGATGTAATATTAGGAAACACTATCATTAGCATGAGAAACATTGTGAGGTAAGAAAAAATGTAGATTATCAACAATTTCTTCTTTTCTCTCAATACCTTTCATAGTTATAATTGTTTTAGACGTAAAAACCAAGGCTTGTTTGTGAAAGAGTTAATGGTTCCATGGGTAATCATCAATGTACTACTAAGTCTTTGTGTCAACTTTTATGTTGGGAAAACAAAATTCTTGAATAGCAATTCTATTTCATCAAACCACTTCCAGCAAAATCTCTATTTAAATGCACTTTCGAAGTAGTGGCCAGTGTTCATTAAGGATACAGGCTATTCCCAAGAGTTATGCTTCTTCATGGCATGCAATCACGTGACACGACAATAACAATTGCATTCATGACCAATTTGATCTGAAGCAAGGAATGTGGAAAAGCATCATGGACTTGTTGGATGCGGTGCTTGTTTTAAACTGCAGCGAATAGAAAAATATTTACGAGCAAACTTTTGAATCGGCTGTTTAAAAATACATATCTGCAACATCCAAAGTCATCTTAAAAGCTTTTCAACTTCAAATTATTTTCAAATCGGTCACGCATAAGCAGAATCTTCTAAGACTTTTTGGTATTTTGGCCTTGATCTTAAGAATCACGTCCATAATATTTAGCAGAATACGATCGACACGAAGCAGCACGAAATTTATGTCGCTTTTCAACAAAAACCTCGTAACTGCAGCTTGTTTTAAGCTGCAGTTACGGGTTTTTTGTTGAAAAACATTGGAATATTAATGATTTCTTTCTGTTTTGTCCAAATGCTATGACTTGTATCTGTCAAGAACTGGGTTAATGAAGAATGATTGAAGACATTTTATACAATAGCATCCGGAGGTTTACGGTTAAATACGAGATAGTCAGAATCTAGAGTTTGTCAATCATTGTCTCATTATGTCTTCAAGTGAACAATGAGAGAGAATACATCCATATTTGGCATCTTGATCATCATAATGAGATTTCTTCTTGTTTGGGTCAGATCTGGTGTCTTGTATTAGTCAAGATGTCGGTTATTGAAGAATAGGTGCAGAATGTTTTCATACAAAAGAGTCCAGAGATGTACGGTTAAATAAGATATTTTGAATTCAGAATCCGCCAATAATGGAATCTTTATGATATTTTAAAAGTATGTAAGAGCCGTGCAAATATATCAATCCGCTAGCATATGAGCACAGGTAGGAGATCAACTTTTTATAGAAATGATTTAATGATTTTATTTGCTTTGCATGATCATACTTAAATTATGCACGAATTACTCTGGCTCTAGTTGATCTCATTTGCCATCAAGGGCCATTTAACTGTAAAAAGTCCGTTAAGATTATTTTCTGATATCTATCTCTGTAAAGACAAAAAATAGGTACATTTCCTTGAGGACACACGTCTTGATTTGAGTCAGACGTGCTTGGTCTATGTTTGATTAGTGTATGTCTGGTAAGTTTGGAAGGAGCTCTCCGCCTAATTGTTAAACCTTTAGCCAATGTTGTTATGCAAGACAAAACCAATTCGTAAGAAGTAAATTTAACTACCAATTCGTAAGAAGTAAATTTAACTATCTTTGCGACATTGTCTCGCTGAATAGAAGAAAATATGTGATCTGCCAAACATCAACCATATATGCAACTTGAATATGAAACATTATATCAAAGATCTCTCTGTGAGTTCATTAAAACGTTACTTATGGCTTAATTCATGAACATTTCCTTGACTCAAACTTCAGTCAAATTCAACAAAGGACGCCTGAAATTACTGATTACGCCGTTAGAACGAGATCCCCGGATCAGAAATACTCAGTAACAAAGTAGTATTCACAGTCAAAATCTTTCTTTTCTTTATCGAGGAAATGTTTCTTAACCCTTTTCTTAATTTGTTATTATCTATTACAACCCTTTATACCCGTTTCGTCGAAACATCGCTTGAAAGTGATTTTCATAGTTAAACTATTTTTATAGGAAAGGTCATTCATATCTTCATAGATAAATCCGTTCCACAAAATACAAAATTTTAATCCTCTGACAAACAACAATGCTTCTGAAAACTTCGATGGAAAAGAATTATTATGCGGATTTAAAAAACGCGTCTTTTCTTACAATGTATTCACAAAATAGCCAAACATCACAGCTCCACTGATAACGTTAGAACATGTCGATTGAATTTTGATAGTTGTTACAGACGACAAAATAATTGATGAATCAAATAGAAAATGATTAGGTTATAGATCTAGCATACAGACGATATCGAGGGAAGGGAGAAACTGCTGGTCATCATCAATTTCCTCTTTTCTCTAACAGTTTTCCGATACCATTTTTGTCTTATTCATAATGTTAGTTGCCGCACATTTGAAACAGGACTTGTCAAAAATTAAACAATAAAATTGAAAAATAAAACGGTGACAAAAGAAGAAACGGTTTGGCATTTTCAAAAACTAAAATTTTACTTTTATATCACAAAAACTTTAATTTATGGAAGAATATGTTTCAGAAGAATAAAATCCAGCAAATTTTCTTTCAAAAATCTGTTAAATGTAGGAGTAAATAAGCATGAGTTTAGCTCAAGGTCCGACCTTCTTGCCTCGAGAAATCCTAACTTAGTCTAGTCGCCTCGAACCCTCCTTATGTCTCTGAATACCAACCTGTCCTCAAGAGCGAAATCTAATAAAAACATCATGCTGGCTGCACGGTAAAATGTAAGAAACTCGTGCAATTCTATTTGAGGTAACTTCAGATAAGTAAGAGTAAGGTTCATGAATTAAGCCATAATAACTTAAGAACCACGATTCAATGAACAGAAGAACATGTGATAAGCATGATTCCTTTCTTAAATATCCGGTTCCTAAAAAAGTAGATCTTGTACATGATAAGGATTGTTTGACAAATTAGTCTGATAGATTCTGGGATATTTGACAAATGGTAGACCAATCTGACAGCAATCTTCTCTGAAAATCGACGTTTCTAATTATACCCTACACGGTGCGCGCTTAATAGATCTATACAATAAAAAACGCCAAGACAAATGTGCTGATCTGTAGCAGTTCTCCTTTTACAGTTTTTGTGCAATATTATACACATGCCTTATCAAATGTATTGCATAAAGCAACCTTCAAATTAGAGCTATCTACATGATAGAAGGTTGTGAACGGGGCACATGTTAGGTTGTGGTCCAATTCGAACGCTGCTGGTGTCGATAAGATAGATGTTGGAAAATGTATGAATTATGCACAATATAGCACAGGAAATATTGAGACAAAAGAAGAAAATGCTGATTATCAACATTTCCTTCTTTTGTTTGTCTCAATTTTCCCCATGCCTTTTTAATCTTTAAGGCGTGAAAACAATGTCTTGTTTAACCCTTTCACTGCCAAATATTTTTTTCGGACGTGTTTCTCACTGCTGAATTAATTCGAAGAAATTTCGATACCCTGTTCACAAAAACATGCATAACTTTTGACTCATTTGATGGATTCCTTTCAAATTTTTCAGCACATACAGACAAATGAAGCACCTATATGTGACCAAAATTTAAAGGTAATTTATGAAATGACAATATTTTTTTTCTTTTTTATGTTGTTGTTGTTGTTGTTGTTTGTCCCCATAAATTTGTCGACAAAAGTCGCCTATGGCAGGGACCCCCTATAGTCGACAAAAGTCGCCTATGGCAGTGAAAGGGTTAAAAAGGGATGAGCCGTTTCTTTGTAAAGTTGCATTCTTGTAGTACCATTTCGCTCAAGGATAAAATATACATATATCAACTCTTGTACGGATTCTCTGTTAAAGTGAATCAAAGAAAAAGATCTACAGTTACAAAGGATGGGTAAATTCCAGATGGAAAGGCTGCATTACAAAAGGAGACAGTAATGCTATATTATACATCCTCAAGTTCCCCGCATAACATTTCCCAAAGGACAAATTTTGGGACTATTTCAATTTGAAAGCTGATGCAAACGACAAATTGGGTGTTACTGTAAAAATATTTATGTAACAATATTGGAGAGCACATAAAATAATTGAGAAAATGAAGGTTTTCAACACTTTCTTCTTATGATATTTTTATGCCTCCCTGACACATAATCTTTTAGAAACGTCAAATCCATTGACTTATTTTGGAAAGGGTTAATGGTCTTTTAATAATGACATGCTTTACTTGGCCATTTCCCTTCATTCTATCTCTTCAGAATCAAAATAGAGAAAGCTTTCAAAGTCCACATAAGGTAAGAAGTTAGCTTACATTTCGTAGCCTGTAGCAATCGAAACAGTCCAAATCTTGCCGTTTGGAAAAGGATTGAATAAGGGTTACAACTAGAATGGTGAGAACTAGCCCCCAGTTTCTTATTCAAAATGATACAAAATTGGTTTCTAAAATAAGTATAATTGTAGACAGGGATGTTCTATCATTACATATTGTCTTTCCTAATAATCAACTATGAAATCAGAACTTTCATACTTCAACCCATTCCCAGAAAGTGACTCTTTTTGACACCCACAAGATAATGCCTTGGAAAAAATAGTTGAAAATGAAGTCTTAAAAAAGAAATATAGTTTTATTCGCTTAAAATTGTCGTCTGTATGTCCTTTGAATGTTTTTACCAGTCTTTGAATTTGCTGTTCAGAAAAGGTGACAGAAATACCAAAAGAAACCAGGCTGTTTCATGACTTTAAGAAATAGTTCTACATTTTAGATTATTTCTGAAATTTAAGCTAAATCTAACTTGAAATGAATTGTTGACTAATAATTTGTTTTTAGTGAAAAGATAAAAGTGATTTAAAACTCAAGACGTCGTGGGAAAATAATAGGTAGAAACATTTGATCATCGGGAATTCATTCTTTTCTAACAATGTTTTCTAAATCTCTGTTTATCATTGACAACAAAAAAGTCTTCGTTTCTCGGTTATAACCACATGAATAACGACATCTTTTGTCTTCAGCATTTCTTGGTTTGAAGCACAAAAATATCAAGGCTTCACGTTTTCATTTGTTTTCTTTTCTTTTTCTTTTTACCCCGACGCAAAAAAAGAAGACATGTTCGCATCACGTAGAATTCGTTTTCGTTTATTTATGAGTTTAATATGTAGATCGCGGATATCAACTTGGAACAGCAGACATCTTTACTATTCAAATAAGCCAATCTATATACAGTCTTAATAAGGCACAGTCTATAATGATACAGTTTAGATAAAAACTGTCTTTGATAGATCAGCAGTTTTGTTTCTGTCTTTCCCGGGAAATACTTTTGAAACTGGGAAATTGTCCATACAGACATTCAGGACAAATATGGATCTGGATCAAAGTGGTCGGACGCACGGACCAGTCAGGATCCATATTATTTTTTCTTTTAATGAAATTACATAACTTGTAATCGTATACATCTGTACCCGATTCCCACACAGTAACGGCTTTTGACGCACTTTAAGCAAATTGTATGAGAAAACATTTTGGAAAATGAAGAAATTGCTTTTGAAATTGCTTCATCATTTTCCACAATGTTTTCAAACCCAAATTGTAAAGCTGTGTTTTTTTCCCGAATTTCTTCAACTTGATTTGTTCCTCTTCAACACATTTCAAATTGGAACAGTCCATTTTCCCCGTTTGGTTGTGTGTCAATATTCAAATAAGTCAATATGTATATGTTGTGCCAAATCTTGGAACAGACCATTTACGAAATAGCGTTTGCATTGTCGTAACTTTTGAAACTTTGGAGGAGAGCAGTTAAATATATGTGTGTACGCATTTACATGAATGTAGAGGGGAAAAAATGAGCACAACCTTAATATTATTCAGACCGTTTATGAAATTGTGTTAACAATGTCGTAACTGTTGAAAGTTGGGTGAGCAAGTAAATAAATAGTATCAGCGGTTACGTAAATATGCAGGATAACAGAAATTTGCACAACATTTATAAATTAATAACCAGTCTATTGTTTACGGTTTTAAAAATTGGCTACATGTATGGTTGATCAGCAGCTTTCTTTTTCAGTTTCTATGTGGAAATGTCATTTTCTTATCAAACCAAACTAAAGTTGTTACGTGTCGCGTAGAAGCTGTTAGAAGCTGTTAGAGAACAATGTGGTTTTTTTTATCAGACTGTGTGAAAAAGGAGGCTGGCTGGTCTGGAATTATGTTATCGTAAATGACACATACCATTATTCCGGATCGCGAATAAATTGTTTCCCACAAGAGGACTAAAATACATGGCTAACCTTTTGTTAATGAAGCATTTAAAGACGGACCAAGAAATTCAATCATTTAAAGCTGACGCCTTCCGCATATAAATCAGGATAATTTGAAGCCTGCTTCGCCAACAGATTTACTGATTAGTGCACAAGGGAAACTTTACCATTTTTTTCAATCAAACCATTCATAAAACACACTCCGATTTAAGCCTTGGCACTCTCTATAAAATGGATAGCGAATCAGCATTTTCCCAAATATTTAGTCAAACTGGTCACTTAAAAAGCTGTAAAAGGAACACATGCTAGTTTGTTTAATTTTTGAGTATACATGTGCCTGGTTTAACTTTTTCCAATCAAGATTTTAACGTCGCGAACAGAAAAAAAAGCATGTTAGATCTTGGGTCAAAAAGATACTCTTATCTTTTTTGCGCTATAATCAAGACGTAAACTTTGTCTGCTGTGTTTTGTGCAGTAGCATTTGAATCGGCGGACCGGTCTAAATTATGCCGAAAAATGGTAATAATACCAGTATTTCACCTTTACAATGAATATTTGTATGCCAAATTATTTTCTGCTTGTTCTGTATCAAAGGGTTCGGTGATCATAGTAAGGGCTAAATAAAGCTCTACTCTAAAACAACCAGAATAAAGTGTGTCAGTGAAGACAGTCAACCATAAGAATATCGCTGCTTTTCAACGAAAACCTCTTAACTGCAGCTTAGAAAAAGCTGCAGTTACGAGGTTTTCGTTGAAAAGCGACGATATACGCTATATGACGCAAACAAACACCATCGGGAATTGACAATCTGAGATTCTATTTCTGAACGCATGTCTTGTAGACACATGGGAATGGTTTGATTTTTAATCTAGTTTCGTACTTTTTTTCATTTTTACAGCAGCATTTTTTTTTATAAAACCATGCCTTTTTACGAATTAAAGACGAACAAAAGACAAACGAAAAGGGAAGTAAACAAAACACCTACATATCATAAACTTTGCATAACACTCCAAGTACATTTTCTGTATGTGTATATTTATATACGTACAGAAAAATGTACTTGGAGTATCATGTTTTAGCGATGTTTTGTTGTCTGTACGCCTTGGCATGTGGGTCACATTGATGATATAATATCGTAATGTTGGTTGTCTTGTAAGTGATAAGCAAATTTATAGGTACCTGTCGATCTACTTGCATGTATTTATCATAATTATGACATGACGAATGACAAATAGCTAAATCACACCTTATTATGAAACTTCAATAAGTAGTTGCATGGGACATTATTTGCAATGTTTTCGACCCGGAAGATAGAGAAAAAAATGGCCAACTACCTGCAATTTAGACTCGTCAAAACATCTTCGTATGGTAACGGGTTAAATCTAAAACAATCCTGTGTGAGAGGACAGTCAACCATATTGGTGTAGTATGACGTAAACAAACACCATCGGATATATTGACAATCGATGTATTATTTCTGAACGCATGTCTGGAACATTCAGAGGAATTGTATGAGGTTTTCAGACTCTTTTTTTAGTTTTACCCTTTACCTCTACAATCCTGCTATTGACATCACTTTTTGCATGACCTTTCACAAAACTTTTTTCTTATAATGAACAGAGCAATGATACATTGAAAGAGTAGATGAAGGCACACTTATTTTGTATTTTGAATCCAAACCCTATATTGTGGGTACTCATTCAAATCATCTCGATGACAAGATTCAAATGAGTACCTACATATTTGGTTTGATGAACAATAAACAAATGTTTCATTTTGAAAAGCGTTTAACCACTCTTATCTGTTGCTGTAAATAGGGTACCTCAAAACCGTGGATTAACTGGGAACCACCAAGTAATCAAGAGCAATCACAACAAAGTGTGTTATACAGGACAATGCACTATTAGATCTATGATATAAACAAGCAGGACCGGAAATTAACAATCCAGGCATTATTTCTGGAAATATTTTTGTATACACAAGGAATTTTTGGTGGTTTATGTAGTTTTATAGTAAACGTACTATTTCTACAAACAATTTCTGTATTTTACGAACAAAACAATGACGCTAGAGAATGCAAAATAAAAGTGAGAAACAAAAAATATCTATTGGTCGACAACTTTTCATTCTCCATAAAAGGATTTCTATACACTAATATAGAATGCTTCTATGTTTATCGTTCATTTTGTGGTCTATATAGTTTTGAATTTGGATCTCGTTGGTAAATGTATGTTGGCTTGGAAATGTAAAATTTGTTCCTCCCATCATTAGATACCGAACATTTTTACGCAATTTCGCCAACAACTTCGCTGTTTACGGTAACGAAGGAAATTTACGAGAGTATCTAGATTTTACAAATCCGGATATCCTCGCTAGTCTCCGTTGCCACGAATGACACCGACGTTGAACGAAGTTTTTGGTATCTAACGATGAACAGAATACCATTTTTTTTTTGTAGATCATATTATAATGATTTCAAAAAAGTTGATTCTGGAACGTATTTACCTCATTGTCCTTAACCCTTTCCCAAACGACAAAATTTTAGAGTAATCCACTTCAAAAGCTGTCACAAATGACAAAATGGATGTTATTAAGGATAGGATATTGTGTGAAATATGGTATAGAAAATATTGAGACAAAAGGAAAAACTGCTGGTTATCAGCAGTTTCTTCTTTAGTTTCAATATTTTCCCAAGCCTTTTCTTTTAGGGACGTTAAATCCAGGTCTTGTTTGGGAAAGGGTTAAATCATAAAATCTAAAACAATCGGAGTTCAAGAGAACATTCAACTACTGGTAATATGAGGTAAACAAACACCATCGGGAATCGACAATCGAGATAGTATTTCTGATTATTGTATACATGTGAATTTTCTCGGTAGAAAAATAATCAAACAAGATAGAAAATCAAAATTTCATCGTATAATTATACGTTAATATAAAAAATCTGTAATGATAATCCCGAACATTCTTCGAATCGTTATAAAAACAGATTAAGTTAAAGTACTCCATTGTTTTCATCAAGATATAAGTTTACACTCTACATAACGATGATTTCCCATGGAACTAGAATAATTATGAACAAAAAAGACTCATTAGCAAGGATGAAATGGCGGGGGAAGCGTACACTCATAAAAACTGGTTTGAAGTCAATCTCTCCACTAATTGTTATCTTTCCAGGAATTAGTTTGTCAAGAGTTCTTCCTATACCGGTATATTGTTATGTGCTGCAACAAGGTATTTCCCTTTTCGGCACGACGGAATTGAGGATTATCAACGTACAGAAAAACGGCAAAAGATAAACGAAAGGATGTCGAACATCTCGTTTAATTACATTAATTCAGAATTCAAACCAGTCTCCTCTAAAAAGGAGGGAACAGTTTTTGTTCAGAAATAAAGCCACATTTGTCAATTCCCCATAGCGTTTGATGACGTCATACTATCGCTAGTTGATTGTCCTCTGTCACAGAAACAGGTTTATCTGTGATTGTTTTAGAGAAGAAAATCTGTCCCTTCTTCTAGTGGGACAAGCTGTCACAGAAACATGTTTATCTGTGATTGTTTTAGAGAAGAAAATCTGTCCCTTCTTCTAGAGGGACACGCTGGCACAGAAACAGGTTTATCTGTGATTGTTTTAGAGGAGAAAATCTGTCCCTTCTTCTAGAGGGACACGCTGGCACAGAAACAGGTTTATCTGTGATTGTTTTAGAGAAGAAAATCTGTCCCTTCTTCTAGAGGGACACGCTGGCACAGAAACAGGTTTATCTGTGATTGTTTTAGAGAAGAAAATCTGTCCCTTCTTCTAGTGGGACACGCTGTCACAGAAAAAGGTTTATCTGTGATTGTTTTAGAGAAGAAAATCTGTCCCTTCTTCTAGAGGGACACGCTGGCACAGAAACAGGTTTATCTGTGATTGTTTTAGAGAAGAAAATATGTCCCTTCTTCTAGAGGGACACGCTGGCACAGAAACAGGTTTATCTGTGATTGTTTTAGAGAAGAAAATCTGTCCCTTCTTCTAGGGGGACACGCTGTCACAGAAACAGGTTTATCTGTGATTGTTTTAGAGGAGAAAATCTGTCCCTTCTTCTAGAGGGACACGCTGGCACAGAAACAGGTTTATCTGTGATTGTTTTAGAGAAGAAAATCTGTCCCTTCTTCTAGACGGACACGCTGTCACAGAAACAGGTTTATCTGTGATTGTTTAGAGGAGAAAATCTGTCCCTTCTTCTAGAGGGACACGCTATCACAGAAACAGGTTTATCTGTGATTGTTTTAGAGGAGAAAATTTGTCCCTTCTTCTAGAGGGACACGCTGTCACAGAAACAGGTTTATCTGTGATTGTTTTAGAGAAGAAAATTTGTCCCTTCTTCTAGAGGGATACGCTATCACAGAAACAGGTTTATCTGTGATTGTTTTAGAGGAGAAAATTTGTCCCTTCTTCTAGAGGGATACGCTATCACAGAAACAGGTTTATCTGTGATTGTTTTAGAGAAGAAAATTTGTCCCTTCTTCTAGAGGGATACGCTATCACAGAAACAGGTTTATCTGTGATTGTTTTAGAGGAGAAAATCTGTCCCTTCTTCTAGAGGGACACGCTGTCACAGAAACAGGTTTATCTGTGATTGTTTTAGAGAAGAAAATTTGTCCCTTCTTCTAGAGGGATACGCTATCACAGAAACAGGTTTATCTGTGATTGTTTTAGAGGAGAAAATTTGTCCCTTCTTCTAGAGGGACACGCTGTCACAGAAACAGGTTTATCTGTGATTGTTTTAGAGAAGAAAATTTGTCCCTTCTTCTAGAGGGATACGCTATCACAGAAACAGGTTTATCTGTGATTGTTTTAGAGGAGAAAATTTGTCCCTTCTTCTAGAGGGATACACTATCACAGAAACAGGTTTATCTGTGATTGTTTTAGAGAAGAAAATTTGTCCCTTCTTCTAGAGGGACACGCTATCACAGAAACAGGTTTATCTGTGATTGTTTTAGAGGAGAAAATTTGTCCCTTCTTCTAGAGGGATACGCTATCACAGAAACAGGTTAATCTGTGATTGTTTTAGAGGAGAAAATCTGTCTCTTCTTCTAGAGGGACACGCTGTCACAGAAACAGGTTTATCTGTGATTGTTTTAGAGGAGAAAATCTGTCCCTTCTTCTAGAGGGATACGCTATCACAGAAACAGGTTTATCTGTGATTGTTTTAGAGGAGAAAATTTGTCCCTTCTTCTAGAGGGATACGCTATCACAGAAACAGGTTTATCTGTGATTGTTTTAGAGGAGAAAATCTATCCCTTCTTCTAGTGGGACAAGCTGTCACAGAAACAGGTTTATCTGTGATTCTTTTAGAGGAGAAAGTCTTCCCTTCTTCTAGAGGGACACGCTGGCACAGAAACAGGTTTATCTGTGATTGTTTTAGAAGAAAATCTGCCCCTTCTTCTACCGAGAAATGTTGTGGCTTTCCCTTTGGGTAAAAATGTGTTTTGTGTTTTAAAATTCTTTCGAATTGGGAAACAAGAGGCCCAGGAGGGCCTGAATCGCTCCACTGGTTACAGTGGAAGAATTATCCCATGATTTCTTGTAAGCCTTACACAGCGGCATTCAAATCTTGATATTTGTGAATAAATTTTGAAGAGAGACTCAAAGAACATTCTTGCAAAGTCTGGTTCAAATTGGCCTTATGGTTGATTTTTAAAGAATTTTCTTATGATTTCTGTAAGTCTGATAAGCCCCTTTTCCCTGCCACGGCCACATTTTTTTGACAAATTATAAAAATTTGTGAACAAATTTTAAAAAGAACGACTAAAGGCACATTCCTGCAAAATTTGGTTCAATTGGGCACACTGGTTGATTGCTTAAGAATTTTCTTATGATTTCTTTGAGTCTGATAAGCCCCTTCCTCCCTGCCACGGCCACATTTTTTGACAAATGTAAAAAATTGTGAATAAATTTTGAAAAGAGAGACTCAAAGAACATTCCTGCAAAGTCTGGTTCAAATTGGCCCTATGGTTGATTTTTAAAGAATTTTCTTATGATTTCTTTAAGTCTGATAAGCCCCTTTCTCCCTGCCACGGCCACATTTTTTGACAAATGTAAAAATTTGTGAGCAAATTTTGAAAGAAATGACTTAAGGCACATTCCTGCCAGGTTTGGCTCAAATTGGCCCAATGGTTGATTTTTAAAGAATTTTCTTATGATTTCTTTAAGTCTGATAAGCCCCTTTCTCCCTGCCACGGCCACATTTTTTGACAAATGTAAAAATTTGTGGACAAATTTTGAAAAGAATGACTTAAGGCACATTCCTGCCAGGTTTGGTTCAAATTGGCCCATTGGTTGATTTTTAAAGAATTTTCTTATGATTTCTCTAAGTCTGATAAGCCCCGCCCTGCCACGCCCACATTTTTTGACGAATCAAAAATTCGCGAACAAGTTTTAAAAAGGGTCACGCAAGGAACAGTCCTGCCAAGTTTGGTCAAAATTGGCCAACTGGTATAAGAGGAGAAGATGTTTAAAGAAAAAGTTAACGGACGCACGCACGCACGCACGGACGCACGACGGACACAATGCCATGGCAATAGCCCGCTGGCCTTTGGCCAGTGGAGCTAAAAATCAATTATTTGATGAAAAAATACTTAGATATACAAGCGGCACCGTGGATTTTTTTTCTTAAAGACACAAAATGTATATAAAAAAGACGAAAGAATAAGAAAACGACAGAAAAAACAATTAGTACAAAAGAGACCACAAACGATTTTTTATGAGGGTAAACTTCCCCCGCTATTTCATCGCTGCTAATGAGAGTTTTTTGTTAATCCTTTAAACAAACGGCACATTTCTTGACAGAGTCAGTTTTAACCCTTTCCAAAAAAAGACCTGTTTTGACGTCTCTAATAGAATAGACTTGGAAAGATACTGAGCTAAAAGAAGAAAATGCTGAAAATCATCATTTCCTCCTTTTACCTCAATGTTTTCATTGCATTATCCCACTCAAATGATGTCTTTATTTATAGCATCTTTACTTTGTTGTCTGCAACAGCTTTCAAACTAGATCACCATATATCTCTCTCGTTTGGGTAATGGTTAAAGGTGGTGTTTACAAGAACAAAATATGATACCATAGCAGAAAAAGAGTTTCATGTAGCATGGTGCACAGCATTGTGAGGTAAGGAGAAAATTTGGACTATCAACATTTTCTTCTTTTCTCTCATTACCTTTCATAGCTATATAAGACGTCAAAACCACCGCTTTTTGCGAAAGAGTTGATTCTGCTACCACGGGAAATCATCTTTGTACTACTAATATTTTGTGTCAACTTTCATGTTATGGAAACAAATTTCTTGAAAATTCATTCTTTTTCACCACACCACAAGCAAAATTTCTATTTAAATGTACCCAGTGTTCATTAAGGATATCTGCTTTTCAACGAAAACCTCGTGATTGCATCAGATCGATGACCATTCATTTTTATTTCATTTTTCATTTGGTAATAAGATGTACTTTCAAGAAACAAAATATGTATACATTATATTATTAGGAAAAGAATTTTTATTATTTGGTCATCTGATTCCCTTCCTTTGATCTAAGAATCACATAGCACCCAAATCGTTCTTTTAAAAGACGTCCATACAATAACTGTTTAGCAGAAAACAAACGACACACAGCGACATGAGAATAAATTTGTATACCGCCCCCGGTATCTGAATGATTTCTTCCTGTTTCGTCCAAATGTTATATCTTGTATCAGTCAAGAACTGTGTTAATGAAGAATGATTGAAGACAGTTTATACAAAAGCGTCCGGAGGTTTACGGTTAAATACGAGATAGTCAGAATCTAAAGTTTGTCAATTATTGTCTCGTTATGTCTTCAGTGAACAATGAGAGAGAATACATCCATATTTGGCATCTTGATCATCAGAATGAGATTTCGTCTTGTTTGGGTCAGATCTGGTGTCTTGTATTAGTCAAAGAAGTAGGTTAATAAAAGATGGCTGAAGACATTTTATATAAAATAATCTGGGGAGTTCCTCTTAGATATGAGACATTCACAATACACAGTCAAACAATTATGGCCCCATAATGGCATCAATGGTATCTATTTATTAAGACAGGGAATATATTTAAGAAATGAAATAATTATGTTTGTCTTCATCGACGTATGAAAAACCTAATCAGACTATATGAATACTGAATAGTCATACTAAAGAATAGTCTGGGTCCTATTTGATGTCAATTTCCATCGGGACCATTTATCCATAGCCAGGCTCAATAATAAAAAAATCCAAGAAGATTCTTTTCTTATGTTTATCTCTGTAAAGACATAAAGCTTTTAGGTACATTTCCTTGAGGACACACGTCTTGATTTGAGTCAGACATGTTTGATCCGGGTTTGATTAGTGTACGTCTGGTATTTTTGGAAGGAGCGCTCCACGCAATTGTAAAATCATTAGTCAAAGCTGTTCTGTGAGACCAGACCAATTTATCAGAAGATATCTATCTTTGCGTCAATGTCTCGATGGATATAAGGAAGCATGTGATCTGCAGAATGTCAAACAAATTATGAATCTTGCATATGAATCAATATACATCAAAGATCTCTCCGTGATATCATTAACCCTTCACTTATGGCTATAGTTCTCGTAGGTTATTCATTGTGCCGCCCACCTCAGCATCGTGGGTAAATGAACAGTAAACCGTGGAAGAACATAGTTTATTTTCAAACTAGTTGCTTCTTTATAAGGAGGAGATCTTGTACTGTGTAAGGATTCTTTGACAAATTAGTCTGATAGAGTTCGGGATCTTTGACAAATGGTCGACCAATCTGACAGCAATCTTCTCTGAAAATTGACGCCAATAATTAGGCCTATACCCTACAAGGCTCTCACGTCTTACCAACACTATTCATACACAAACTGATACGGTGATACCAGTAAAAGAAATGTCCCCTGGGCTTGCGCATTTGTCAGAAATGAAGCAAAGAAAAAAATGCCATAAACATACGGAGATATCTGATATGTACGTACAATGTATATGGTATGGGGGCAAATCGACACAAATCGACACACGGATACATATAAAGACGTTTATCTTTGATTTAGTCAAATGGCAAACACGAAGCCTTGTATCAGTCAGGAACTGGGTTAATGAAGAATGATTGAAGACATTTTATACAAAGCAGCCCGGAGATTTCCGGTTAAATAGGAGATATTCAGAATCCTGAATTTGTCAAGTATGGTCTCATTACGACCGTAAGTGAACGTGCCTCGAAAATAGGACTATTTGCTGTTATTGAAATCGGGTCTAAATTACTTTTGAGACCACTACTCATCCAGATTTGATGGGATGTAATGATGTTATGAAAGAGGACCTTATCAGTTTTGTGAATACAAGTTCAGTTACTTGTATAAACTTATATAACATACATTGTAGTGAGTAATGTTGATAATGTTGAGTCTACAGCGGACCCATTTGTGTCGTTGGTAGACCGACACAAACATCGTTCTTTTTTCTCTCTGGGGTAACGGATCACAAGCCGTGCTATCATTAAATCAGACAACCACACACATGAAGTGTTTGTATGTTTTTAACAACAACGAATAATGATAATGATCTTTTTAATATCCCCATCCCCCAACTTCATGTGCTTTTTTAATCCATAACGAAGCCAAAATGTCGAGATAAAATAGTTCACCAAAATGATATTTCTCCATGTTTTGACTAAATGTGAAGTCTCGTTGTAGTCAGGAACTAGGTTAATGAAGAATACTGTAATGTGGCCATTTTGAGATTCATCAAACATCGGATTTTTTCGAGCGGCGTCGTTACGTATCCGAACTAAATTCGGGCGCGGTCGTAAACATTCGGCGGTGGAAAGTTCCACCGTCGAATGTTTTTGACGACGCCCGAATAATTCCGACGTCATGCGAATCTAATTATTGGTAGAGTACCTTAATGTAGAATGATTGGAGACAGTTCACACAAAAGGTTCAGAAGATTTCCTGTAAAATATGTGATATACAATGTCCAGAATCCTACAATTATGGTATCATTATGTCCTCAAGTGAACAGGGCACGTAAATCTGTTAGTATGTTAGTATTGGTATATTGAACAAAAAGACTGCCAAAATTTGTTCATGCCAGAATTGATCCCGATCAAACCACGCATTGGTGCAACCTCATTAAGATCTATATTGTTCTTTGTATTTTTAATGATCTTTTACTAAAAATCCAGATTCGACCAATTAATGTCTCATGATGTAAATATGTCGTTAAAATACTCCCCTCTGTTATGTGAATACAGTCCCCAACCATCCATATTCTAAATTTTTATAATACAAATCAGCCAATTGGACTAGAGATGTGTCTAGTTGTATATCTCCAAATAAGACTTTTTGAATTGTTAGATAACACGACCTATTGTGTTTCGGGATCAGATAATATCTAGTTATTTTAGTTGAATTAATTTGTGAACACACATTCTGACAAAGGTCCACTGCCTTACAACTTTTCGACTCCATGTAACAATGTTGTACTAGAATTACATGGACTCTGACCATACACCAATTATGAACAAATTCTTTTTGCTCAGTGTTGATCGCAAAAGTATTCGGGACCATTTATCCATAGCCAGGCTCAATAATGACTAGAAAGACCTGAAGGTCTTGAGTCGCTCCACAGGCCTGAATTTCTTTTAATATCAAATCCAAGTTTTAACTAGATTTTTGAATACTTGTGGTTCTTACAGCAAAAACAAAGTCAAAAGCAGAAATCATGTGGTCAATGCAAAAAGAAAGTAAATGATTGACTAATATTTTAGGGATGTTAGAGCTATAATAAAATTGAAAACTGTGATTTTGCCAAATTCAAAGACACATAATTCAGTATGTATATTTAAAATCAAATAAAAAATTAAACACATGCAAGATCTTATGGACACTATCATTCTGTTCAAATTTTGTCTATATTAGTCAATATTTGTGGCTTCAAGAGTGGAAAAACTGAAATTTTGTCAATTTCAAGGGCACATAACTCAGATTGTAACAATGTGATCATGTTGAAAATTACACATAAGCAAGATCTTGTTGTCAACAAGATTCGTTCCAAGAATCATCTTGATCAGTTAACATTTGTGGTTGCTAGAGTGAAAACAAAGTCAAAAAGGCAGTTTTGTCAAATTCAAGGGTACATAACTCATGATGTAAGATTCGGATCAGGCTGAAAATTACACTCAGTTAGCATATAATGCTTATATATATTCTGTCCAAGTTTTGTCTTGATTGGTCAATATTTGTAGATTTAAGAGTAAAAATAAAGTCAAAAGCAGCAAAATAGAGCCGAAAATGGCAATTTCTGGCAATTTCAAGGGCACATAACTCATGCTATAAAAATTCAGACCAAGCTGAAAATTTTACCAAAGCAAGATCCTATAGTCAGCATTATTCTGTCAAAGTTTTGTCTTGTTTAGTCAATATTTGTAGTTGCTAGCGTTAAAACAAAGTCAAAATACAGCCGAAAATGGCAATTCTGTCAATTTCAAGGGCACATAACTCATGATGTAAAATTCAGATCAAGCTGAAAATTTTACCAAGGCAAGATGTTGTAGTCAGCATCATTCTGTCAAAGTTTTGTCTTGATTGTTCAATATTTGTAGATTTCAAAAGAAAACTAAAGTCAAAACCTGCTATTTTTGACATTCAAGGGCAGATAACTCAGCTTATTCTGGTTCAATCCATATCCTTTGAAGGAATCTGAGAGAGGGTCACCCAAGGATCATTCCTGTGAAGTTTGGTTGAAATCCATCCAGTAATTTTTGAGAAGAAGATTTTTAAAGAAAAAGTTTACGGACGCACGCACGCACGGACGGACGGACGGACGCACGACGGACACACCGCCATGACAATAGCCCGCTGGCCTGAAAGGCCAGTGGAGCTAAAAAAAAAAACACCAAGAAGATTCTTTTCTGATATTTATCTATGTTAAGACAAAAGCTTTTAGGTGCATTTCCTTGAGGACACGTCTGGATTTGAGCCAGACATGTTTGATCCGTGTTTGATTATATACATGTATAAAGTATGTCTGGCATTTTTGGAAGGAGCTCTAAAGCTTATTGTTAAACCATTAGTCAATGTTGTCATGTAAGACCAGTCTATATACCAGATGCTAGAATGTGATTCGGGAACTACAGAATCTTGTTCTTATGACATTGAGGACCAACCAGGATCCAGATCAGCCTGTGTATACGCAAAGACTGACCAAGATCCATGTTGTTATAATGCTTTGGAATGAGCTTTCTGTCTAAATGTTCTGTACAGACCCCAGAATTTTTTTCCAAACATGGGAATATCAGCCGGAAAATATTTTCTTTCTCAAATTCTGTTCTGATATTTATCTCCGTTAAAGACAAAAGCTTTTAGGTACATTTCCTTGAGGACAAACGTCTGGATTTGAGCCAGACATGTTTGATCCGTGTTTGATTATATACATGTATAAAGTATGTCTGGTATTTTTGGAAGAAGCTCTCAAGCTTATTGTTAAACCATTAGTCAATGTTGTCATGTAAGACCAGTCTATATACCAGATGCTAGAATGTGATTCGGGAACTACAGAATCTTGTTCTTATGACATTGAGGACCAACCAGGATCCAGATCAGCCTGTGTATACGCAAAGACTGACCAAGATCCATGTTGTTATAATGCTTTGGAATGAGCTTTCTGTCTAAATGTTCTGTACAGACCCCAGAATTTTTTTCCAAACATGGGAATATCAGCCGGAAAATATTTTCTTTCTCAAATTCTGTTCTGATATTTATCTCCGTTAAAGACAAAAGCTTTTAGGTACATTTCCTTGAGGACAAACGTCTGGATTTGAGCCAGACATGTTTGATCCGTGTTTGATTATATACATGTATAAAGTATGTCTGGTATTTTTGGAAGAAGCTCTCAAGCTTATTGTTAAACCATTAGTCAATGTTGTCATGTAAGACCAGTCAAATATAGCAGACGTTGGAATGTGATTCGGGAACTACAGAATCTTTTTCTTGTGACATTGAGGACCAACCTGGTTCCAGATCGGCCTGACCAAGATCCATGTTGTTCTTGTCGTTCTAGAAGGAGCACTCCGCTAAATTTCTAAACCTTTAGTCAATGTTGTTATGAAAGACAAGTCTCGTTTGTTAGACGACGGGATGAATGAACTAAAGCAAAATTAATTTTATTGCATTGGAGACCAATCTTGATCTAGATCAACCTGTGCATACGCACATTCTGATCAAGATCCATGTTATTCTTGTCGTTTTGAAAGGAGTTCTCCGCCTAACCGTTAAACCATTAGAAAATGTTGTTCTGCCAGACCAGACCAAGTTATCTGAAGATATCTATCTTTGCGTCAATGTATCGATGGATATAAGGAAGTATGTGGTCTACAAAATGTCAAACAAAATTATGCATCTTGAATATGAACCAATATACATCAAAGATCTCTCTGTGCGTTCATTAATTAACCCTTCACTTATGCTTATGGTCCTCGTAGATAATTCATTGTGTCGTCCACCTCAGAATCGTGGGTAAATGAACGGTTATACGTGGTAGAACATGATTTATTTTCTAAATATTTGGTTCCTATTACATGTAGATCTTGTACTGAGTAAGAATTGTTTGACAAATTAGTCTGATAGAGTTCGGGATCTTTGACAAATGGACGACCAATTTGACAGCAATCTTCTCCGAAAATTGACGTCACTAATTATACTCTACAAGGCTTTCACGTCTTACGAAACCTATTTATATCTTTGTTATACAAACTTATTCCTGTAAACGAAACGCCATTAGGCTTACGCATTTGTCAGAAATGCAGCAAAAATGCAAGCAAAAGTACACATTCATTGAGGTACCGACGCTAAAGATTATTGATTGAAGGAGCAAAATGATACAAAATATGAAGTTTGCATTTCTTTAGTTTTACTTTTGAGACACATCTACTGTATTTGGCAAAACTTAGCGTTCGTGTAAGATTTATCCCTTCCCTAACGAGGCCAAATTGATCTAGAAGAAATAGTTACCTTTGGGAATGAGTTAATGGATATCAATATTCGATTCCTAATAACAGTGTATCTTGTAGGGGATCGTATGACAAATTAGTCTGATAGAGATAACCATCTTTGACAAATTGTCTTTCGGGTCTATCTTATTATTAATGGCGCTTATTATACCGTGTAAGTCTTTTTCTGTTTTACAAAATATTTTTTCTATCTTTTCTTCATGCAATTTTTTAACCGAACTGAATATTCAATTTTATATTCCCCAAAAGACATCGCTTAAGGTTAACCTATGCATTTAAAATGAAAAAAAAAAAAACATGGGAAAAAAAAGACTATGTTGATTACCAGCATTCCATTCTTTCCCCTAAAGACTGTCCATACTACAATTGATACATGATAATATCAACCCTTCACGTACAAGATCTGTTATTGGAATATTAAGGAGTGTTTGACAAATTAGTCTGATACCGAGGTCGGGAACTTTGGCAATTTGATAGATAGGCCTATCTTCTCTAGGTATATTCTCGAAATATCGTCGGCACTAATTATCCCTTTCCTAAACAGTACCATTTTAGACCAGTTCAATTTGAAAGCTAGACGAGTGGTGTCTGAAAAAGAATTCCAGGTTACAGCTTAGAAATTATTTATTTGGTTTATTGCGGTTTTACGCCGTTTTCAATTGCTATAGTCATATCGCGGCGACAAATATCAAAGATCGAATTTTCAACAGAGAATACTCGGATTAACTTCCGGTGGCAAACAATGGGTTTATGAGAAAATAACATTGTATTAGATAGGGAATCGAAATGGGTTTTAACCTACATCGTTTATCAATGCAAGAATCGGAGGATAAATGACGAAAGTAAAGAGAATCTTCACTTTGTCCGATTTCTAAAAGATCAACGTAAGCGCAGAGCATGTATAAAGAAGTTAACATGGATGAATTTCGCATTTTGCCTCTAAGGACGACTTCCTGTGGCAGTTTGTTAGGGGGGGTCTTAGTGGCAACTTGTCTATTCACAGATATTGAATCCCACAGGGCAGCTTTGGCTCATGAAACTTACACATTGTATTTCGCATTTTTGCAGGCCAATGACAATACTTACGCAAGGTTTCTTGTGTATAACGAATTTTGACTAGCGAAAATGAATGCCTTGAACCATCCATGGAATTCTAACAGTATATGGACTGACTGACAATTTAGTCTAAATGTAGTTTACAAATTCTCGACCAATTTGACAGAAATCTTCTCTAATTATACTCTGCACCGTTTTTCTGTCTTTAAAAACCAATTTCTACATTTGTTACGAACAAAAACGGATTCCAGGAAATTAAATTCCCTCTGGCGTTTGTAAGTAATTGGTAACCCTTAAGAGAACGCTATATTTTTTCTGGATTGGTGAAAAACAAACGCATGAAATTGTCGACAAATATCCATATTTGTCAATGCTTTTTAAAACTATATTTTATAGGGTGAAAACCGGTACAATGTAGTATCTTTTTGAAACCATTATTTATAACAAGACAAAAAAGTGACTTATTTAACGGATTGATCTGATAATCAAACTCATCCTAGATCTTACGGTCCCCAACATTGTTTTATGACTTGATTGGTCAATAGTTGTAGATGCTAAAGTGTAAAGAAAGTCGAAAACAGTCAAAAACGGCAATTTTGTCAAATTCAAAGGCAGATAACTCCGGACTGTATGGTCTGATCAGACCAAAAATCAAACTCATTCGAGATCGTATAGTCACCAACATCATGGTGTGCAAGTTTTTTATTGATTGGTTAATATTTGTAGATGCTAGTGTGTAGACAGTGTCAAAAGTAGCTATTTTTACATTCAATGGCAGATAACTCCAGCCTTTTTAGTCCGATCTGACCCAAAATCGGACTCATCCGAGGACCTATAGTCATACATGTTTTGACCAAGTTTGGTAAAGATTGGCTTATAAGAGCGTCATCTGATAATAAGTAAGACTATTTCTGCTAGAGTGTAAGCACCAAATTGTTGACAAACGAACGAAAGGACGCCGGACAAAAAGCGATCACAATAACTTCGTGCTCAGGTGAGATAAAAAAAGGGGGGGGGGGGTGATATTGTAACGACCACCCTTGCAACGTTGATATTTGATAATATAAAGGGTTAATAGCAATGTAAATAGACACGAAGGCTGTTAATACAATAAATCAGAAATCAATACAATAGACTGACATGGTGCCACCATCACAGTTTGTGTGGATTGTAGTAATGAATAGCTCACAACGGGTCACAATGCAGCAATAAACTCATTTTAACATTGGATATATTTACGTCTGGTACTGGAAAACAGTCCTTATAGTATTAAATCCAGATCAGAATGTGCCCAGGTACAGTCAACGAACCATGTTGCTCTTTTGCATTCCAGCAGGCCGTAAACTAACAGAGAATATGGATCGTGATCAGACTATGCTTATCCCCAGTCTAAAATGGATCCATGTTGGCCTTAAATGGCAATTCGTCTAGATAAAAACTCATTTTTATTCTCAGAACTACGCCATTAGTCCTCTCTGAGACATATTGAAACTATGATAATAACTTTTAAATAAGCCAAAAACTGTAAAATGCCAATATAATATCAAGAAATATCGCATGAATTGGTCAACATTATAAGGGTAGATCGTTTCTGTCAAACTGAAACTAGCATCAAATATTTTTGCCACCCGATTCCAGCTCAAGTAAATGTGTGGTGTCGTTGTTTTCAACTATGGCCTTGATGTTGGACCTTGATGGTTGGGTTTGACCCCAAAACAAAAAAAATGGACGGACAGACGGACAGCTATAATGCGATGTGCAGTCCATATAACTATGTGAAACACTCAAGGTCAGGGGACCTCTATACCTAAGCATAGATTTACGACGTAAAAATGGATCAAAAGTCAATTTCAGGCGTGCACGTATAAATTAAAACGCAAGCGCGCATATTTACTCGAGTATCAATACCTTACAATCTCTCGGCGTGCACGTATAAATGATAAACATACATGCGTAAATATCCATATGCATGCGAATTTTTTTATACGCTTGCACGTATAAATGTTATGCATGCACTGTAAATATCTATATGCGCACGTATTTAATATATGCGTGCACGTATAAATGATATGCATACATGCGTAAATATCCATATGCTCGCGCATTTAATATACGCGTGCACGTATATATGATATGCATGCACGCGTAAATATCCATATGCGCGCGTATTTAATATACGCGTGCACGTATATATGATATGCATGCACGCGTAAATATCCATATGCGCGCGTATTTAATATACGCGAGCACGTATAAATGATATGCATACACGCATTTAAATATCCACATGCGCATGCATTTAATATACGCGTGCACGTATAAGAACAATACGCATGCTCGCCAAAATAGAAAAATATTATATAATTTATATCCTATACAATCTGTATCATTATCCCTTTCTTTGACCCCTTTTCCCATGACATTAAGAGGGGTTCAAATTGGAAGCTATCGCAGACGGCATAATCAATGACATTGCAACTAGAAAATGTGTAATTCATAGGCCTACATGTAGCATGAGAATTATTGAGGGAAGGGGAGAACGTTCTGATTGCAAGTTTTTTTATCTTAATTTTCGTTTGCTACCATGGTGTCCTCTTTCAGTATATAACCATCAAAATTGGGGGAAATGTTGAATCATTATTTACCAAGACAACTGTAAGACATAACATAACTTTTTAGGTATAAGAAAAGAAATAAAGACTTACCCCACTTCTCATAATGAATCGCCACACTTTATTAATTCAAGTCTAGCCCCGCGCGCACTAATACCATAAATCCACCTAAAGCGCCTTCTTAGAGCTTCGCGAAGCTGTCCTGAGAATCCGATTTCCCTATTTTCTCTATTTTCCAATTAACCCTTTCACTAACAAGACCTGGTTTTGAAGTCTTTAATTGAACATTCTAAGGAAAACATTGATGCAAAAGGAGAAAATGCTGGTTATCAACATTTTCTCCTTCTGCCTCAATATTTTCTGAGCTATATTTTACAAAAACAAATCTTATATTCCTTAATTTCCATTTTTTGTCTGTAGCACTTTTCAAATTGGAAGAGTCCAAATGTTTACTGTTTGGGAAAAGGTTAGAATATCGTATCCTCAGACAACAAGTTCCCTATCGTAGACGTCAGTATTCAAATGAAGCCGCCGTTAAAGTCAGCTATTTGCCTTCATTTGCTCCCAAATAAACGAATCGATAAAACAACTACTGACTCTAGCTTATTCGCTCGTTTTCCCGAAAGAGTATAGGCTAGCTCGTTTTTTGGTATCGATCTTGGTCTGCAGAAACGGCGCCAATATCTACAATAAAACACAAAATATTGATGGAAAAGGAGAAAATGCTGATTATCAGCATTTTCTTCTTTTGCTTCAATATTTTCTAAAATGTAACGTGTGAGAAGCAATTAATTGTAAAGGAAAGGGTCTCGCTTATCTGCTCGTTTTTCCGAAGCGTATAGCTCGTTTTGGTATCGATCTTGCCTTGCAGAAATATTAAATAGGTTAAAATTTCCAAGAATTTCATCGACTCTGTATGATTTACTAATTGTGTTAATAGAACACCGAGAAATATAAATGAAAATCCTAAAAATACAGTTCTCGCTTTCTGACAAGTTCCGTTTGACCCTTCCCACATCACGTTGGATAATCACGTGACTCAGAATTTAAGAAAATCATCAATATTTTATTAATATTTGATCAATTTGAATTTGGGTTGAAGCAGAGATGGTGGGAAAATGCCAGGAATGGGCTGGACGTTGTGGACCTTTGAAAAATCGGCTGATAAAAAAGTTATTGAAGATCATCAGAAATTTTGATTGATCTCCAGCTTATCTCGTATTAACAAAATTATTGAATATTTTCTGAAATTGTATAACTTGATTATACACCGTACACATGAAACATGGCAAATAACCCTTTCCAAACCAAGATAACGTTTTGAAATGCCTACTAAAACTAGTTTGGGCTACTATGAGAAAAAAGAAATTGCTGATAAGCAGCAATTCAAGCTTTCCACTTAATATTTTATGTGATTCATCGTATATCATAAATGTTCTTTTAAAAACTGACGTCCTTTAAAACTCGCCATTTCGTCTTTTTCCAAGCGACAAACATTTAAATTTTGATTATCAACATTTCCTTCTTCTGTCGCAATATTTTACTGCGCATTTTCTATTAGGGACGCCGAAACCTAATCTTGTTTGAGAAAGTTTTAAGAACAGATAAATCAGCTGTAAGCCCAATCTAATCATTCTCAACCAGAAAGCAGAAGGGCAATAAAATCTAAACATCACCAGTGTGTTTGCAGTTCGCTCTTGCATTTGAGTGGATTTTCAATTGCATTTCCCATTTCTTCATCTCTTGGGATTCTGATTTCCTTTCATGCTTTCAAAGATTTTTTAACATTTTCCCAAACAACGTATTTTAATTGAATGCTGTTGAAAAAGACGCAACCATTTTCTACTGCTAAAAAAGGAAATATGCACAAACATTCAGAAAAAAAATCAAAGCTGGAAACGGAGAATGCTGGTTAATCAGCATTTTCTGAGTTTCCCTTAACCCTTTCCCAAACAAGACCTGCTTTTGATGTCCCTATAAGAAAATGCTTGGGAAATTATTGATACAAAGAAGAAACTGCTGATAACCAGTAGTTTCTCCTTTTGTTTCAATATTTTCTGTGCT